>VYXF01007307.1:2037387-2109225 GCA_013397295.1 Polioptila caerulea
GAGCGGGGCCGAGCGCAGCCGTGGGTGGCCGCGGCCGTGCCCGGCGCTCTGCGTGCCGCTGCCGCGGGGCATGGTAAGCAAGGGGCCGCTGCTGCGCCTGCTGACCGCCATCAACCGCAGGAGGATGAAGCTGCTCATGGGGCTCGCCTTCGTCGCCTACGTCGCCTGTGAGTGAGCGGGGGTGGGGGCGGGTCTGGCACGGCCATTCATTGCCCGCTGGCACGGCGCCCCCCGTGCCCTCCGCCCTCCGTGGGGGAGAGGAGGAGGAGGAGGAGGAAGAGGAAGATGCGGCGGCGGCACCCCGCGCACCCCGTTGCGCTGCCCGGTTGCGGGCGCGCCGCAGCGCGGCTGGTCCGGCCCCGGCGGGACACGGGCTCCCCGGCGGCGGGGCTCAGGGNNNNGGGGGGCTCGGGGTCCCCCCCCCCCCTGCCCTGCCGAACCTTTCCCGAGTGCGGCGGGCAGCCGTGCCGGGCGGCCCCCAGCAGCCGTCGGTCCCCTGCCCCGTCCCGAGGGCTTGCGGGGAGCGCTGCGGGCGGGACGTGGCTCAGAGAATGTTTCCGCAGCCGCTCTTCTCCTCAGACCGCGCTTTGTCCGCCCTGGTCGCAGTGAGCAGCCCTCAGGGAAGTTTTTCCAGGGTAGGCCTCGTGTCTGGTTTTTGTAAAATCCTCCCGAGTCCTTTGGGGGCTAAATAAATGTTTGTTTATTAACTCAGCGCGTAGCTGGAGTGCTAAGAGCCGGCAGAGAGGCGCAGAGGTACTTGAGAAAATCGTAGAATAGCGAGTGACGGGGATGTTTATGACTTCACTTACTAGGAGTGAGTCAGATAGATTCAAAAAGGTTTTAAAACGTTGTCCTGTCAGCTCTGTTCCTTTACTTGTTTTTTTTCTGTTGCAATTTTAATTTATTTTATTTTAGCCTGGTTTGTTTTCAGACTCGGGTAGATTCTGGGTGGACAGCGCGATGCCTTATCAGTTTAGGTAGGGAGCCAGCCGTTCTCTGGATGCTTGAAGGCACATACGTATAGGTGAGCTAGCTTTGGGAGTGAGTGTGTGCATCACATTTCGCATCCTCCCTTTGGATTTGGGAACGTGGAGAGGTGCAACACAAGTAATTTTGTCGGAGGGATTTCCTACCGCAGAAACGCAGCAGTTCCCTTCATTACCATATGTTATTGTCTGTACTGGACCTCACTATTTAGGTACTTCTGTTCCCATTGAAGTTATGTTTCAGCACTGACTTTCAGGACGGTTTGTCCAAGTGATTTCAGGTCCCTTGCATCCTGACAGCTTAATGTCGGTTCTTATTTTGATAGGCTTGCATGTTTTGCTAAAAATGATAGTTTTCAAAATGAAAGTTAATAGACTGCTGTGAAAACTGCATTTGAGTGGCAGTTGACGTGGTCATTGGGACCTAGTTATTGAGTATATTCTGTGGACAGTAATTGGTGTTTGCTTTCTAAATCTGTGAGTAAAAGTTAGCCTTAAGGAGAAGCCTTCTGCCTGCTTGTTTTTTGGGATTCAGAAAAAAAGTGGTGGAGGGGAGGGGACTGCAGGTCAGTGTGGCAGAGAACTGCCATGGCTTGAAAAGGGAATAAGTTGGTGTCTGATGGGAATATGTTTTTTGCAGATCTAACATGCTGTGCTTTCCCATCTTTAGACTAGAGATCAAAAGTAGCAGAATCCTTAGGTGTCAGTGGTATGGTATGGTATGGTATGGTATGGTATGGTATGGTATGGTATGGTATGGTATGGTATGGTATGGTATGGTATGGTATGGTATGGTAGCAGATGCCACTGGTCTGTCAGATTCTTGGTTTTTTTTCTAATAAGTGATTATTTATGATCCCCTTCACCTACCCTAAAAGAGTACTCCTCACAGTGCTGCTGAATCATCACTACACTCTGCTTGCAGTCAGATAATGCCTGCCTGAAATAGCAGAGAATCTGAGAAAACTGAGCTGCTGGTGTAGGTGTATGTGCTGGCACTTCTTACATTCCTTCTTTCTGAAGTACTCTCCAATGACTAAGTGTTTTTAGGCTGTGCGCCTCCTTTCCATGAATTTCCATTCACTATTAGGGCATGGGCACTCAGACTTGGAGCACATTTTACAGGGAATGAAATAGTTGGCAAGTACATTATTTTTTTGTGGACTAGAGGATAGGGCTTTTTTTATAATGCCATTTTGTCAGCCTGTGTGTGAAACCTTGAGCAAATGTTTTGGTAGTATAATTTAGAAAGATGTTTTATTTCATAGAATCTTTTGCCTTTGAATGCAAAGGTGCCTGAAGAACTTCTCTGTGCAAGTTTGCAAACCAGAGAAAGAACTTTTTGCACACAGTTGATAGGCAGTGAACTATTTCACTCTCAAGTGTCATTGAGTGGCTTGGTAGTTTGACACGAGATATTGGATGGTTGGGCAGTCTTAGGTTTCTCTGCTCCACATCCATACAATGACTGAAACTTCTTTGTGGTCACCAGATGAAGGAGCTGGGCTGGGCTGAGATCACCCTTTTGTGTTATAGCCGTTTGAGAGTGGTATTTGACAGCTGTTTTGGCCCAGCTTGATGAGATGGTGCCAGTGGTAAAATGGGATAAAAGCTTGCAGTGCTGCTGGCAGTGTTGCCATCACATGCTTTGCAGGTCTGCAATTAGGAGACTCTCTGAAGTAGCCCTCTTTACTTTGGTAGAAGTACAGCCGGGCCGTGAGATACACTGTTACTGTCATATTCAAGATCCCTAGAATGCCTTTATGGACTTCACTCGGTTCCCTAGTAGCACTTAGAGGCAGAAAGATCCTTACTTTGGAGTTGGATTGGAATTAAGGTAGTATTTGATGCCTCATTTTTCATAAATCTAATTAATATTAATTTTAAAAAATCATTCAACTGAAACATTGTGCTGTGCATGGTTTGTATGTGAAAAAATAGAAGTCAAAAGGAGCATTTCTATGCAGCAAGCAATTAAAAGCTGTTGTAACTTAAGCAACAGTTTCCTGGGAAAAGGAAGTGGATAAAGTTTAACATTTACCTTTACCTTTTCTGTAGGCCCTGGGTGAAAGGGGTGATGTTGTTCCCCATTGCCCAGGTGATGAATTTGGAGATGCTGAAGCTAGCGAGCTGTCTGAATCACTCTGTAATATGTCAGACTGCTACTAATTATTTTTTTTTTTAATACCGTTCATAATTAGCTTAGTTGACTCGCTTTCAGTGCTGTCTTCTTCTGTGAACATTGCATGACTATACTGTGCTACATATAGTGGGAAACCTTGCCCAGAGGTTGAACTTGCATTGACCTTTTAAAGGGACAAACTCTCCTGCTCCAATTTTCCTCTGATTTAACCCCCAGCAAAATAATGCAGGAGTGCTCATGCCAACTAAAGTGGGGTGGAGGGGTGTGTGCAGGTGGACTGAAACAAATTCTTTCAGTCAGTAGCTCCACTTACATCATCTTTAGGCTGTTGTGAAGCCACAGCTTCAGAACATGAGGTGATGATGAACAGAGGTGAAGTGGGTTTAATTGATTTCTGTTGTATGTAATAAGAAATGTAGACAGATCATAAAAGAGCAGTCAGGTAAATCGATAATGTTAAAAAACTTCAGTGTCACCACAATATGAATAACTTAAATGCAGGCTGTTCTCTTTTTAAAAACCCCGCTTTCGTGTTGGAATGTCAATACATAGACACCTTAAACTTACTTCCTTGCAAGTTTTAAATGTTTACTCAACATTATATGGACATGCAACCATGCTTCAGTGCTACTGTCTGCAGAATCAGGACCTTATTTAATGTGTTGGAAATACACTTAGAATCTTGTAGCCAGGATTTAAAGCCCAGAGCTCATCAATCTGCATGGTTTGTTTTAATCTTGATACTACTGTAAATAATCTGCTCATGTCTTGGTATGACAGGGCAGTTGCATGTTCTTAATGAAAAAGTTAAGAGCTGTATTTCTGGTAAAATAGAGCAGTTCTCTTTACTACTTGTAGATCAAATGGTTCTCAGGAAGTATATTGGTAGCCTTGTTCCTTTTCTAAGGGGAAAATGGAATAGTAGGGTGCTGTCATGAGATCCAAGCTTAAGACCTCATTTCCTTTGTAAGATAAATTATAGCACAGCTATTAGAACAACTTAAAAATGAAATGTCAAAATAATGTGAGGGAAGTACATCCTGTAGTATAGTGGCTTGACTTTTCACAGCATTGTTAGTTTCCATGGATTTTATCCTTTGTTTTATAAGATTAGCCATTTGTTTTTTGTCAGATTTTCATCAGCTAGGAAGAATGCAATGTTCTTTTCTCAAAATATCAAGGTGTGAGTGAGCTTTTCAGTTTGAGCTTTTCAGTTTGAATCTTACCAGCCCCTCACGTGTTGCTTGTCTTGCATATGTTCAAAACGAAGGTGAAATGCAACTTAGTGTTTTGTTTTGATAAGCTTTTACTTCCACTTTTCATAAAGGAAAAGCAGTTATCAAGTTGTTCCTGCCCTATTGCTTCAGACTATCTGTCTCAATATTATTCAGCATCAGATATCTTCCTTCCCCAGTCATTTTATAACTAGATGTCAGGATTGATTAGCCATGGAAAAGTTAGAAATGGTTGTGTAGGACATCAGACTTGCTTTCTGTGTCAGCTTGCCATGGATTCTCCACCAAAAAAAATCAAACCCAAAGCATTTGCTGGCTGTGTTCACATTCACCAAGTTGCCTTTCATTTGTGGGTTTATGCAAATAAATTCACTGTCGTAACAGCTTCCAGTTCCCTGCTCATCAGGCTTGCAACTAGCTGTACTCATGCAGCTTAGGAAAATTTGTTCATGCTTCAGTTGTTTGTCAGGAATAGATGGACTCTGACTATGCCTTGCTAGCCATGATGTTTTAAAACACTTCTTGGCATCCTGGAGAAATTAATCTTAGGGTTCCTCTCTTATCTCCAGTTAATATTTGTCTTTCATCTTTTACCTCCACTTGGTATTTGTCTCTTCTGCAGCATGTGCAGGAGACAGCACTGTCATCATTCTACTCCAGGACAAACACTCTTAGAGCTTCCACCTTCTTTACCCTCTGTTTTTGCAAAGGGGAATATTTCTCTGACATTTATACTGCTTGTTTCTTTTTTCTAAGGTTGGTTGACCAAAGCAGAGTTTGGTTGAAACTTGTATTTTTCAGCATCTCATTTGTGGACTGTAGAGAGGGAGAAGTGGGAGTTAATGCATCAATTTACCTGAAGGGATTTGTGAAAGGTGTCTGGGAAAAGTGAGTTTGTTTCAGTTACAGTGCTGACTATTGGAATGCTCTGGGAGTCCACTGAAAACAATCGTAGCTATCAATAGATGAGTCAGTGGAGGAGCAGTGGTAAAGAATGATATGCTGAAGATATGAAGCAAGAAGGAGTAGTAACAGTGAACAGAGAACTGGAAAAAAGACTTAATAGAAAATTTCAAGAGAATTTTCCATCTGGGAAGCTAAGAACAAAATTCAGTCATAAAGTGGTGAAGCTAAAGAAAAAAGTATCCTTGGCTACCTTCTCATGCAGTATGAAGCTCCATTAACTCTTGTAAAGAAAGGAAATTTGCATAATGTTATATCTCACAGCTGTAGGAGGGTATTGATTTGCCAAGGTTTAAGTGTTCTTAAGAGAGGGTGGAGAAATTTCCTGGTGATTGCTTTTCCTTTCTTTTGCTAGTTGATGGCTAGCTGAAGGGTTGACATAGAGTGCCATTGGTGCTAAGATACAGAGAGAGCATCTTTCCCTTAGCAAATTCTGTATCCTTGTGTTTAGGATACTTCTCATGTGGGAAAAGCTACAGTTCCTATCTGCTATCTTTGATCTGGACCAGGA
This sequence comes from Polioptila caerulea, assembly GCA_013397295.1. Lineage (NCBI taxonomy): Eukaryota > Metazoa > Chordata > Aves > Passeriformes > Certhiidae > Polioptila > Polioptila caerulea. The sequence continues at coordinate 2,043,226 of VYXF01007307.1, forward strand.
GCTTTACTGTTGAGCAAGGCATCAGTTCAGAAAATGCAAGAACTATTTGCTATACAGAGTATACCTCTGGTGTAGACCTACCAGAAGTGTATTTTTTCTTTAATCTTTTTTAATGTTCAAGTTGTTGTATGCTCTGCAAAGGCATAATCATGAACTTCACTCAAGAAGGTGACATTTCTTAATACAAAGTTATGATTAGTAATTGTATGTTGTTATCTCCACTAATATTGCAAAATACTCTCATCAGTGTAATAGTTTCCTAAAGAAAATTAACATACTGCTGGAATTACTGATGGAATACAGTTGAGAGGGTTTTTTTATTCTTATGGAATCTAGACTATAAAAGGCAGTTTGAAATATATTGGCCAAATTGTAGAATGGTTTGCATTGGATGGGACCTTTAAACATTGTCTAGTCCAGTCCCCCACTGCCATGGGCAGGAGCATCTTTCAGTAGAACAGGTTGCTTAGAGCCCTGTCTAACCTCTTATTTCCAGGTATGGGCCATCCACAGCTTTTCTGGGCAACCTGTTCCAGTGGCTTACCACTGTCATGGTAAAGAATTGCTTCCTTGCATCTTAAACTACTCACTTTCAGGCTAACACCATTGCCTCTTAAGGCCCTGTCACTACAGGCCTTGCTAGAAAGTTTTTCTTCATTGTTCTTATAAGCCCCTTCTGAGTAAGGCCACAATAAAGTCTCTTCAGAGCCTTCTCTTTTCCAGGCTCTTCTCAGACAGTCCTCATAAAAGAGGTGTTCTGTCCCTCTGGCCATGTTTTTTGGCCCTTCTCTGGACCCTCTCTAACAGGTCAATGTGTTTCTTGTCCTGGGAGCCCTGGAGCTGTGTGCAGGTGGGGTCTCATGAGAGTGGAGAAGAGAGGAAGAAGCGCCTCAGTTAATGAGGTGACCGCACTTCTTCTGGTGCAGCCCAGAATATGATTTGTTTTCTGAGCTGAAAGTGCACTTTGTCATTTCATGTCCAAATTCTCCACCAGTACTGCAGGACCATTTTGACAGGGCTATTCTCAGTCCTTTTGTATCCCAGTCTGTACTGATACTGGTGGTTGCTCCAGCCCAGGTGCAGGAGCTTGCACTTTGCCTTGAACTTCATGAGGTTCATGTTTGCCCACTCCTTGAGCTTGTCATTGTCCCTCTGGATGGCATCCCTTCCCTCCATACACTTGCCAGCTCAGTGCCATCTGCAGACTTGCTGAGGATGCAGTGGCTGTGTCTGTGTCATTAATAAAGGTAGTGAGCAGTACTGGTCCCAGTACACCTCCCTGATGGACACCAGTTGTTATTGGTCTCCCTTTAGACACTGAGCCCTGGATGCAGCCACCCAGCTGCCATCTCTTGAGTAGTCCCACAAAGTCATATTTGTCTGATTTAGCTACAAGGTCTTGTCTGGGAAATACTAGTTTCCTAAGGAAAATAATTATTTTCTTTACATTATTAAACAAGTAATTAGATTAAAACTTTAATGCAATTGTGTTAAAAAGCATTTTATGATTTCCCTTTGCATGCTTTTCCTTTTTGTCAGGTTTGCATCTGGAAACAAAAACCTTATTTCTTCCAGGAGACTGAAGTTGCTCGGTGACTGTGGAGAGTTAGATTTAAGCAAAAAACACCAAAAACCAAACCCTCTTTTGAATACCATTTCATGTCTCTGAAAGTGGAAAGTTTGACTGAAGCAGTTCACTTCAGATGTTCAGAGCATATGAGTTTGCTCTAGAAATTCTGATTATGACTGTATAGCAATTCATATTATTCCTGCATGCTGTTTCTGTTTCAGATAGTGAAATCTGTTTGTAATTAACATTATCTTGTAATCTTTTTATTCTGAGGAACAGAAGATGAAAGGAGGGCAATACAGGGAAAAATTCCTGTGCTTTCAGCTAAATCTGTTTAGACAAAAGTTTGTGTAAAGGTTTCTTTAACAGAGTGTCCTGAAAATGCAAACAACAAAGCAATTGAGAAAGTATATGATTTTAAAAGCAATTGGATCTAGTTTTGGTACAGTTGGATCTCTATGGACATCACAATTTTGCTTTTTAAAACATCTGTTTTAAAATCTATGTGATGCTGAAACTGTCACTAATAATTTCAGATTGAGTGTGTATTACTGTTGAGGGCCTGTGGTAGTCTGTGACTTAATATTAATGTCGTTTAAAGAGACCCAGAGAAGAGGAGTAAAAGTACAGACTTCTTTTAGGATTGTGTTTTTTACCACCTTCAGGTTGTGACAGTGTAATTTTTCTAGTTCCTCAGCTTATTGTGAATGAGTTAATTATGGCATGCAAGGTTTTCTTAGTGTAGTAATCTGTATTTTATACAGATTATAGTACTTTATAGAAACCTGTACAAAAAATATTATTGCAGATGACAAATTCCAAGGATATTCAGATGAAAACATACATCCTATTCCTATGTTCAGAGGATCTGGGAAGATAACATTTGCCTGCTATGAAGTGCAGCTGGTCAGAGTTAAAAGTCTGACTCTGATATGGAAGTGTCCATTTAATAGTAGATGCTCAGCAAAACCCCAGACAAGTGCTTGGGATTTCTGTTGCATTTTTCAAGTGTGATTTAACAGATTTTGTGTTGTTGTTTTTTGTTTTTTTTTTTTTTAATTTAATGTAAGCAGGGTTTGTTTGTATCCAGAGGATAGCTCCTAGAGTATTCCTTTGCTGACTGTATCCCAGTCACTGCAGTCCTCTGCATTCAGCATCATTTCAGAACGGAACTTCTCTAGCAAAACTAAACAAACTTTAAATTTCCAGGAGTGTAAATACATTGTCGGGAAAAAAAACAAAACCCAACACATTCTTTACTTATATATGACTAATTGCCTTTAGAGGCAATAGATTTGAGGTAGATTTGAGAAGTCTTGAAAATCTACAACAATTTTACTGTAAGACTGTGCCTGCCTAATAGTTTCTGCTTAATCTCAGAGGCTAGGGAAAGAAACAAAAAATCATTGGGGTTTTCTAAAAACCCTGAATGATTTATGTTTGGTCAGATGAATGTAGATCTCTCTTTAATAATAATACTGTGATTAGGGCATTAAGAAACAAATCTCTTTTTTCTAGAAAAGTTTCTTTTAGAGAGTTCTTCATCATTTCACTGAAGACATGTTGTTCTTCCCTGAAAGCCTTCACTTTAAAGTGCAATGTCTGTGGGAATGATTAATGACTAATGTGTTTTATTCTTCATGGTGCTTGCAATTGATCCTTGCAAAAATGCTACAAGAAAAAATTATTTCTCTCATTATTTTATGAAAAAGATGCAAAGAGGAAAAAAACACTTCAAAACAGATGGGTGTAACCCTATTTTTACTCCTCCTACAGGCCGTTAAACCAGGCTACAACAATTCAGATATTCTGATCACTTCCCTAATGGTAACTTGCTCTATGACCTTTATCAGTCATTGGGTGAGGTTTACAGAAGTAGAGCCTCTGTCTCTTTCTCTTGTAGATGAGTGTCCTACATGCTTCCATCCAGTCCAATGAATCATGAATTCTTCCCTTGCGTAGAATTTCAGTAGATGGCAGGGAGACTGTTTTTGAGTGCTCTCTAGCTGGATGAGTTGGAAGTTCTTCAATAGAGTATGTTCTGTGTGGTTGTGAGGGGTGAGGGAGTTAAATCTCTGCAGTCTGAGAATTGGCACAGGACTGTTATCCTGGATTAATACCTTTTGGCTTAAAAGATTTGGCTTCAGACTTGAAGTTTTAAAACTGGCTTTTTCACTGAGGTTCTGGGTTGTGTTAGTGCTTGCTCAGATTTGATCCATTAGGAGTCTCATGCTTTTGAAAGCTGGGTTTGTGTGTAGTGCCTGATTCATGATCTTGCTGATGTGGAAGGTTTTTTTAACCATCCATGTTGGCAGCTTTTGGGGCCTGAACTTGATGGGCCTGTCAGGTGGTTTTGTGATGCCTGTAAGGATTTTCATCTTGAATTTAGGCTTGTAATTTTCATTGTTCTGCTTGTGGATTTGGACCTACTTACCCTTATGTATCCATCATTCTTGCCTAAATGTTAAACCAGCCTTGACTTAACCTTTAGGGCAAGGAAATCCTCTGTAAACCAGAGTTGTGCTTCTGGTTCTGCCTGTTATTTAAACAGCTGAGTATTTGGAAGAAAAACAACCAAACCTCATTTCCATGTTTGTTTTAAAATCATAGCTCTGATCCCTTCAACCTTGGTGTAAGCTCCATGCGAGCACCAGTAGCCAAAGTGATCCTTTTTAGAATTGTGCATTCAGAATCCTTTATGAGAGCAGTCAATATGTTGAAGTGAGTTTTTGCAACATCTCTCTACACAAGAGACTTCAGGGTTCTTCAGATCTCTCTGTATGATAGTTCCTGTGTGGTTAATTTCGCAATTTTTGAATTTTTAATTTTTTTTTTTTAATTGAAGTGGTACCCAATATGCTTCATAAAAGTTTAATGCGAGGTCATATACTCCTAAAGAACTGGGATATCAAAAACAGTGTTTCTGGAAGGATGTGAATGCCTTTTTGAGCTTCCCTTCCCTGCTGTGAACGCTGAGCACACAGAAGTCACATATTTTCTTTAGGAAGCCAGTTCTTTGTATGCAATGTGGCTTCACTGTCTTTGCAACAAAACTGGGAGGGTGATATTTGTGTTGCAGCTGGCAAAGTTTTTTTTTTTTTTGTTTTTTGTTTTTGTTTTTTTTTCTTCAATCAATTCCTACTTCACCAGCCAAACCCAGATGCTTCCTGCCACTGCACAACGACTTACGTTATTTGTATGGGTTTCTGTAGCCCAGAAAAATAATTCTTTGTAAGTAAAGCTCAGTCATGTTTAACTGGAGAATTCTGTACCTGTAACTGCCAGATCGTCATCATTCATTGAAAGAAAACAAAGTGTTTTTCCATTAGTGTTATCATACATAATTCTAAAATCCTAGCCAGAGGGTAAATAACTTGAATTTAACTGTACTCAACATTCTACCCCATTTTCACCACATTAAATTTACTTTATCTAGTTTACACAAAATCCAGGTTATTTAAAAATTCAGTTGGATTTTATGGATTATTTGTTCTAATATAATAAAGCTTCCCTATCTTTTCTCCAGAAGATAGCAGAAGGCTTTATGGTATCACCACAGATAACACAGGGCCCTCCTACAGCATATTTCATAGTCTGTCATGGATTCTTTTGAGTTGCTCGTGAATTACTCAGCAGCACTCAGCACTTAAAAACAGATCAGTAGCTTTGCCATCCCCTGAAGGCTTGAACAACTGCATTACTGAATCCTCATTTGTGTTCTCCCCACTCCTCCTTCCTAGGAATGTTTCATTTCTCCTGCCTGGAAGGTGCCTGTGACTGTAGCAGCGTTTTTGTTTTGTTTCTGTAACACCTCATCGTCTGCTTGAGCTCATTGAGCGGTAGTGGTGGAAATGTATGTGCAAAGCCTAAAGGGAGGCAAAATAATTTACTAGCTGCTACTCAAGACCTGCAATACAGCTTACAAAATCTGTACAAGTCTTACAAGATCTGTAATCTGTAGAATTTTTCTATATGTGTAGTAATACTGCATATAGTCTATTCCCTAAGATCCAATGTAATTTGGATCCTTAGCTTGAGCCTTCTTTTTTAAAGAGCAACTCCAGAATGATTTTCTGGATATGTTTTGAGTTCATTTCCTGTGTTACTTCTTTTGCAAAGTCCTTTACATAATGGTTCCATCTTAACCTTGTTTATCTTGATGATGTGAAGTTGTCAAGTCTTCCTTGGCAGTGTAGCGTGATTTATGGCTTCTCATTTTTTCACTTGTAACTGCGTTCTTTCCTAGTTGAATGTTAAAAGCAAAGTCAGTCTTCTGATAGTCTTCCTATAATCACCTAAACACTGACCAGTTTTAGAAGATTTTATTTTTTCTAGTAAAAAGTAGTTTGAGCAGCTGGAGCTTTCTGTGAATCTAAAAACATCTGTTACACCTTTGGCCTTTGATTTTACATTGATTTATTTTTCTATAAAACTTTTTCCTACCAACAATAATAAATGGGTTCTGCTTGCTTACTGAGGCATTTGAAGTTGTATTGCTTAGGTACCTTTTGTGTCTACGTCACAATATATATGTATTTAGGCACAATTATTTATGTGCACACAAGCACTTGCTTCCTTTAATGTCCTCTTAAGGCATCTCTTTGGACTGGTTCAGCCCTAACCTGTAGTGGCCAGTCTTTTGTCACTCTGTTGTTTCCAGTTTGTGTGGTTCAGGTCTACAGGGCTCCCTTCTTGCTCTTGTAATTTTTTTCCAGTATCCCTAATAAATGAATTGAGTGTTCTGGTTTATTTAGTCTGTGTGCAGTGACAAATTGCAGTTTAGATAATTCCTGTGTATTTTTTTAGGCTCATGTAATCTCATCAGAATTCCACCCATACTCTGAAGCTGTGTTCTAGACACATATATGGGAATTGTATATGTAACTTGCTTAGATAATTTGTGATTAACATACTTACTATTGAAAAATTACCTCAGGTACTGCTGTATGACATTGTAATTTTTTCTCTCTTCTTATTTTCCAGCTGTGTGGGGAAACTTTGTCAATATGAGGTAATGTATATAATTTTTGTATTGAATATCCTTATTTTTAACAAAATTAACTTACCTTTCCCATCAACATATATAAAGTAGGGAGAAAAACAGCAGCTCACACTGTTGTTTGGGTGGTTGCTAAGCAGCTGATACCATTTTTTTTAAATACAGAGTGTTCAGTCTCAAAAATAGTTGTATGTTTGCTATAGATCTCACCCAGGATTTTACTCACACTTCATCTGCTTTGCTTTGCACAAATTCATCTTCTAATTTTGGCCAGTTGGTTGGCATACCTGGTTATATGGGCTTGGATTCTGCTTTACCTCAGCACAGATGTGACTGTACCTCACTGATAGTGTGGGCTTAAATATTGAAGAGGAGCACATTCTCCACTGCTTGCCATTATTGTATTTCTGTACCTAGAACCAGAAATGTGCTTTGGAGAGTTTTTTCTCCTCCACAGTTCATTGGTTGAGAATCTGATGGTTTAACTGCTGAAAAGCAGAAAACACTGCATTGTCCCCTATAAAATTTTCCTTTAGAAATAGAAAGACAAACAATATATATGCAAAATGTGCAGATTTTCACATTTCTGCTTGCATGTGAGTTTGTCCTGCAGGAAAATTCACCAGGAAGACACAGCTGCAAAAGAAAATGAAGAGAATATGGGGACAGCTTGTTCCCTACAGCAAAATCATTGTTTATAGAGGATGAAATATTTTACCATGTTGTTTTGCTAGTAAAAGGTTTTGGTATTCTGTCGTCACTCTTAGCAGAACATAGTAAGGAAAGTTTGAGATAAAATAAGAATAACAACGAATTTTCTCTAGGCTGTAATTCACCCAGGACAGCTTACCCTAGGGTCTGTTCCTATCCCAAGTGGTCCACTCTACTCCTCTTGGAGTTTCCCACCCTTGATGCAAGGAGTGCTCAGCTGTCAGGCAAACAGCTGCTGGGCTGCTGTGGCTTGGAGATGGAGATATCAGATGACCATGTTATCATGACCAGTGAACTATGGCAGCTTAGCAGCTGTCACACGAGCAGCTGAGCATTTCTTAACAAAGGACAAGAACCTCAGAGGGAGGAGGACAGGTGGGTGTGGGATCCAGGCTGTTTATTTCCTGATAAGCTCTCCTTACGAATTCTGCCACTACCTGCCTCTGAACTCTTACTTGAGATGTCCTTTATAGAGCTGTTGAGGGGGCAATTTATTTCTGAAGGACTGATGTTGGTCCTCAGCCAATAAGGTTGTCTTTTTTAGAAGGAAATGCTAATTAAAAAATAGACGTCAGAGTTGCCAATCTTGGAGTTGCAGGATTTGTGAGTGAAAAACAGTAGGAACTATTTTTGAGAGGACCTTTTTAAATTCTGAGGGATTTTCCAAATTTTCCTTGCTCACTTATAAGAGAGGAAAAGCTGTCTGTTCCACAGTTGTTTGCATAGTTTTTTGTGAATTTCTGTTATTTGGGAAAACATTTTCAAAATCCACCAGGATACTTCCTTATAGTAAATTAATTCTACGTTAGGTGCAGGGGTTTTATTTGCCACTAGTGCAATAAATGACAACGTGGTTTGAACAGATGGTTCAGGGAATGTGTATCCTAGTGTAGGAATTTACTGTATTCTTTAGAGATAGAAATGAATCTGGTTAGTAAAATCTTTGCCTCAGTAATAGACTGAGTTGACTTTTTTTAAAAGTGAGAGTTTTACAGAGGGTTATGAAGGGAATCGTTACTTTAACTTCTAACAGTGTGGTGTGTGTATATATATATATATATATATATCTGCTTAACAAAGGATCTTCTGTTTCTCTAGGTGTAATGAGTTCAGGTCCCAAGTAAAGGAGCTCTGTTTTTCACTTGAAAGAACTGCATTTTATGTTGGATACCCATGAATCCCCAAGTATGCAAAAACTTAAATACTGTGAGATAAATAATTCCCCTTTCAGGAGGTTTAATTGAAAAAAAATAAAATTACACAAATGTAAGGAAAATTGCATAACCTTGATACAAGAGGTTGAATTTAAAAATACATATTCTATACTTGTAAAAGTTGACTCAGAAGTGAACATAACAGACATTTTACACAATCAGATGCTAAATAGGACCACACAGATTTGTGCAAGACGCTGGCCTTTTGGACAGTATTCTGTTTTCACAAGTTACCACAACATACTTCATCCTTGGCCTCATTTCAATTGAGTAGCATTTGTGTGAGAAGTCAGTATTGCCCATCAGACAGTTGCTAAAGGCACATTTTAGTGCAGTTGGGGTTTTTTCCCATGCGTTTGGAAAAGTTCAAAGTCAAAGTGAGATGTTTGCCTGAGGGAAAGTGTTTTGTCAGCATATGGTAAGCAGAGACCCTCAAAGTGACATTTTGGCCCTTTGCACAGTAAATTTACACTCAAAACCAGTAATTAGACACTTTTCTAAAATGAAGTTAGTTTCCTGTGTAACATGAATGTCATCTTCATTGATACTGTTCTTTCCTGTGGGCTTGGTTCAGTTTCTGCCAAACTGATGGATTTCAATGGAAATTAGACCATCCTCTTTAATTCATTCTAATTATGTTTTTGAAATAATACTTACTTAAGATGCTTTGAGGATGCTGTTTTAATATGATGCAGGTGCAGTGGAGCAGTTATTCCTTAGATGTGGATTATATTTTTCTTTTCTTGCCAACAGGTCTCTTCAAGAAAATGGGGATCAGAAGGTGGAAAGTAGAATAGAGGAGGTTAGTTTGCTAATAGTTTTAATCTTTTATTTTGAGGACTCCATTTCACTCATTTCATATTGAAGTGGTATATTTAGTTTTATCTCATTACTCTTGATTCTGCTAAAACCAAAGTATTGGATTTGTGTCTGTACATAAGTTCTTGAACTGTTCTTTGCTCTAGTGGAGTTTCTAATATTGATCTGTGACTCCAGTTTATTTTCATTAAAACCTTTCTTGAAAGTGATAGATCTGCTGATACATTTGCTGCAGAGACTATGGTAGAATCCCCCCAAGAGCTGTTTTATTTGTTACTGAAAGGATGTACACAAATTCTTTCCTCTGATCACCTTACAAAATGTGAAGTTTATACTTCACAAATTACAAATTTGTGCATTACAAATTTGAAGGTGCCCAAAATTGCTTTGCTTTTTTCCCAACTAATGAACAAATATAGCAATGTTTGTGGCTGGGAGGGTGTGCAGTGCCAAGGCTTTAAGCACAAGTCCTGGCAATTTCTGGAGTAGACATGGGGACTGAACCTCCAAGTGGTTCTGAACTGCTGTACCAATACCTCTGAATTTCCATTTCAGCCTCAGTTTATTGTGAAATATTGACAATGTGCGCAACAGATCTTTCTCCAAATATTTCAGCCTTTCAGTCTATTTACAATAAAACAAAGTCTTAAATAGCTGGAGAAGTCCTTGAGGTTGATACCCCTTACCCTTGTGTGGGTGTGTGTTCCTGTACTGGTGTAGACTGGTCTGCCTAGTTTCTTGTATTCCAGGGGGTTTACATAGCAGTTGTTCCTCTGGACGCAGTGAGCCCAATGAAATTGCTTAAAATCAATGGAGAGCTTGTATTCTTAGTTTGTCTTTTGCATTCCTCTCTCTCTGTTTTTTGGTTGTTTTTTTTAAAAAAATCTGGTAAGTGTTGCAACAAGCATTGTGAAAATTGCTATTGTTNATACTGGTGTAGACTGCTCTGCCTCTAGTTTTTTGTATTCCGGGGGGTTTATATAGCAGTTGTTCCTCTGGACACAGTGAGCCCAATGAACTTGCTTAAAATCAATGGAGAGCTTGTATTCTTAGTTTGTCTTTTGCATTCCTCTCTCTCTGTTTTTTGGTTGGTTTGGTTGTTTGTTTTTTTTTTTAAATCTGGTAAGTGTTGCAACAAGCATTGTGAAAATTGCTATTGTTTAAGAATGGTGAATTAATTGAAATTCAGTGTGTAGATCAGAGGTACTGTAAAGTCTGAAAACTTGGGCATTTCTGGATCTTATTTTTAAAGTTGTACTTGTATAATGTCTTACACCATCAAAATAACTGTTTCAAGAACTATTTGCTGTTCCACAGAACTAAATATTTAATGAATGTAAATGACAATACCATATTATTTCCTCTTAACTTAATGAATATGCAGCTTTATTCAGTTTCTGAGGTTGCTGCATTGTCTAGCTCTAACCATAAGTATTTGTGTAAAACAAATTAATGGTGGTTGCTGATGCACTGCCACTCTAGCAGCAGTTAGAATCTCTGACAGCTTTCAACTTATGTATAGCCCAAGAGGGGAAATTTTGTGACAAGCCTTTAGTGAACTTAGAAACAAGAGTTCAGGGGCTCCTGTTGAAATTCAGCAGGACTGTTAGACATTTGGGTCCTGTGATAAAGAAACTGAAACTGATGCCAGCTTAAGTGATTCTCTCTTCAAAAGCCATGAAAAATGCAAACAGAAGTCTTGGTAGGTGAATTATGTATTCTAACAAATTTCCTTTGAATATTTTCTTAAGCCTAAATATACCCTCAAATCATCATGTAGAACATACTTAAATATTTAAACATGATGTATCTTTACATTTGCTTGGCATGTTCTGAGAGAATGACAATCATTTTACTGGAGCTAATGCCCCTCTTTGTGCATCTGTGTCCTCTGTATGCTTATCTGTTGTCCATTTAAATAGTTGGTGTTTAAATTACTGTTCCATTGTTCTGTTGCTGGATATAGATTACCTTTGACAACCTCAGACAAGTCACTTATGACTTCACTTTGGCAAAGGAATCATAACATTGGATGTACTTGTCAAGACTATGGTACTCGTAGCCTTGAGATGTTTTGTTTTCAGTGCTAAGCTAAGGGATTTCACAGTTTTTACACTTTCCTAGGTGGTTTGATTTTTGGTGGAAAAGGTTCAAGGTTTTTTTTTTATGTAAAGGAGACTTTAAAATCTAAGTTTCTTGGAGTGTCTTCAGTAAAGATCTGCAGAGGAGACTGTTTGCCATGGTTTTTGCTCTAAGGCAACTTCCTATGTGCGTGTTTTATGATATGAATCCCATTTTATTCTTCAAAGATTAAATGTTTTTCCTTTGTTTTAGGCTGTTGCACCTCTAAGGGAGAAAATCAAAGATCTAGAAAAAAGGTATGTCATCTGCTCAATTTGGGAAGCAGCTCAAAGGCACATTTTCTTTTCTGTAGCAGTCGATTCTGTAGTTGTAGACTTGAAACAAATTTTTGTATGTACCTTCAGCACCTTTGTTTTGTTACCATGTATAAGTGAGGACAGGGCTAAGACAGTAATGGTTAAGGTATTCATGCTGATTGATTCTACTAACTCAAATTGGGAGTGCTGGACTGTCGTAAAGTTCAAATCCTATGGAGGAATTTGCTATTTGGAGTCCAAATATGATGAATGGATTACTGTGCTTTGTGTCTGCTAAGACATACTTATTTCATCTTCAAGAGACTTAAAATATGTTTTACCACACTTTTCCCATAGTTATGATGGGTTACTCTGGTTCAGCTACTGTACAGTGGTTTGCTTGTGCATCTTAGCCTGTGTTTGTGCTTTGGATGAGCCTGGCTGATCATCTTCTCTCAGGATTTGTAAGGGAATGTGTTATCCCTCACTCTGCCTGCTGGCCTATGTCACATTAGTTCTCTGATCTGGGTCCTCATGGACAGATGATTGAATCACAAAATAAGGTCTGGTATGGCAGCAGGAGCTGTCAGCTCTGGCAGGGACATGCTGCTTTTGCCAGTGGTACTGTTTTGCAGGTGACACTGTTGGTGTGCCAGGCAAAGCAGAGGGTGCTGCATTGCAAAGGGCCAAGTCTGGATTGTCCAAGCAGTACCAATAAGCCTTTGAGGGATATTGCATACTAGTGCTTGTGTGCTCTTCCTCAGGAGAGAGGACAAAATGCCATTGCTGCTGGCCAGAGGTATGCTTGACACCTGCAGTGCTTTGGTATTCAGAGTTTTGTCTTGACAGTGAGCAGCTGCCCCTCCTCCTCCCACTCCTCCTGGGCTGTTAGGAAAAAAAAAGGAGAAAAAAAAATTCAGTTCTGTTTTTTACAATTGATTTGAAAGGTTCAGTGACCTGCCACATGCAATTTATTTCAGTGAGAATACTGAGCTGGTTGCTCATCTCTTAATGAACATGAACTTCATTGGTTGAACTAGGTGTATATTGGCAACGTGAAACAAATTGCAGATTGTATCACTACCTTGCTAATTACAATATTAAATTGATTTATTTAATCTTTGTTGATAGTCCAGGAAACCTTCAGCTTCAGTTGTGGGAAATTCAGGTATTTGCTTCTGCCATCCTCAGAAGATCTTTGTGGGAAGGTATCCTGATTGGCTCTTTTTTATTTAATAATTGTTGTATTTTTTTTTCAAATGAGCAATGAGTTGTTGAGTAGAGCCATTAAGTTAAAACTTCTCCCACAAGCCATATAAATACTGTTGCCTTTTCATGTGTGTTGATAAGTCTTGTTTCAGACCTCTAGGAGAAAGGAGAAAGAATCAAAATATTTTTTTTACCTCTGTATGAACCAATCTGGAAATTATACTTTCACAAAAGGGATGCTCTTATATTATCTTATTACTATTTTTCAAATAATGTAGCCATTTACCTTTAGTGGTTCAGCTGAATGTGGATTGTTGCAATTAATATTTCAAAAATTTTATATCTGTGTGAAGTGGCAGTAAATAACTACTCACTGTCAAATGCCTGAAAGCTGATCCTGCTTGTGAAGCTTATTCTAAATGTCAGTGTTTTCTTATTTCATAAACTGATCAAACCTGAAAGCAAGCCATCTTCATGCTTTTGAGAAGCAGGAAAGACAAGAATTCCTTCATGCTAGTCTCATGACAAGAGATTTGTTTAACTGAAGCTAGAGCTGTGAAGTTTTTATTAAGAATTTGCCCAGCAAAAGCATTGCTGTGTAGTCATCAAAGCAAGCATTAAGTCAAAATAAACTCCATTTTGTTGCCAAAAGTTTATCATTTGGCTGCCAGACTCTATCCCACTGCCTCTAAACTGCCACTGGTGTAATAGAAGGAGCAGAAATGGTTGTGAGGTCCCTTTGGCAGCAATATGACTCCGGGCTGGTTTACTGCAACCTTAAAATAGTGGTCTTTGGAATGGAGGACAGTCTTGAGTTGCATCTAGTTATTTGGCACTTAAACTAATTTTGAACTCCATAAATCTCTTGTTATGAGTGAATTTTCCTCTCTGTGTTAGAAAGGATGTTTTGCACATCTGCATTGTGCTTGTGCACTGCCGTCTTTCATTGCTTCAGCATAAATCAAAGATATTGTTAGTGACCTGTATAGTGATATAAAGCAAGTGTAGGTAGGTTCTTTTTCAGTCTCCCTGTGTGGCTAACATTGGAAGGTTCCATTACCATATTTCCTCTATCCAAGAAACTGAAAGCAGCTTTCACACTGTGATGAAAATTGGATAAACTACAGTCTGTGCTCTGGTGCTGGAGAATTCCTGTTGAGCCAGTAGTGCAGGGTAGAAGCAGAGGAGGAGGTGCTTCAAGATCACAGTTGTAGGGTCAGTTCAATCAGTGGCTCTTTGTGAGTAGAAGAAAATGTAACTCTTGGCATTTTTGGCTCCTGCAAGCTACAGCAGGCTACATCTAGCCTGTGGACTTACTGGAGGAGAAGAGTAACCATAGTTTAATTTTTGTGCGATGTCACATTGTTATTTAGTTAAGGAAATCCTGAGGTATTAAATTGCATAGACTATGAGGCTAATTACTGAAATTAATTAGTAAAATTTACACCTTCTTGCAGAAGACTTGGTTGCTCTATGCAGAATGCATGCCAGGGTGGGAGACAACAACTTCTAAGGTTTGAAGCATCAAGAGCTTGAGAGAGCACTTAAGAGTCATATGTCACGTAATTTTATTTTATGGTGTTTTTGGTTTGATTAAGTTCTTGTAAAGAAGGTGCAAAAATTAAATTACTAGCTTGAAGACCATCAAATAAATGACATCTAAATAATAATAAATATTGTATGTCTAAGAAAATTGAGATTAATTTTTATACTGAATAAGCTCTCTTGTAAAAATTGTTGAAATATCTTAAAATGTGCTTTTTCAGCATTCTGATTGTAAATTTCATATTGGTTTTTGTAAAACTTTAAGGAGAGTTAAAACTTTGTTGTAAGTTTCACATTGAAACTTCAAGGAAAAGTGTTTGGAGTCAATGCGGTAAGCCAAGAAAATTTGCTTTGTTTTCCAGAGCTTTTAAGAGGGTTGTTTGCCTTTTAAAACTTTAAAAAGAAGGTTTCCAGTTACTGCTCATGTTTTATTGTTTTATTCTCTTGTGATGTTATGCCTGGCACTAGTTCTGCTCTCAAAAGATAAAAGTCAAGTGATTCATTGTATAAAACCAGGCAGAAATTTTAAAAGCACTCTTTGCAGATGAAGTTTGGTATTTCACCATGCAATAGACGTTGTCTTGTGTTGACCCAGATTCTTTTTTAGAATAAAGGACTAAAAATACTTTTAGCAGACCTTAAGAATTGAAGGTTTTCAGAGTAGTTTCTCATGTATCAAAGACAGGTTTGTGAAAGAAACCAGGCTGAAACTTACTTAGTTTTTCTTCTTTGTTTTGAAATGTTCTGTAGTTTCACCCAGAAATACCCACCAGTGAAATTTTTATCAGAAAAGGATCGTAAAAGAATCTTGGTAAGTTTGTATTTACTCAGAGGTTGTTTTGGGGTAATACCAAAAAATCCTGTGGAATGCAATCTGTTTTGTAGGATTAAAGACATAAGAATGAAGGGAATTACTCTGGATGTCATGTGCATTGCACAGGTTTTAGGGTGCTGCTTCACTTACTTGTGTTGATGTTTTCAAACTCAGCGTATGAACGATACACTCGGATTCTGCTTTTGAAGTTTGACTAGCCAACTAAACTGCTCTTCCCTGTGGCTTCTCAGGATCACCTTGCCAAAGGGTCTTTGTGTGTGCTCCCAGATGGCTTAAACTTGCAGAGACTTTTAAGCACATCTTGAGGGGAACCTTGTGTGACCAAATTTGGTAAAATCTAGTCATAAGGCTAGAAAAGAAGTTGCTCTGCAGGGAATGTTCATCTCTCTGTATCTTCTCTGTTGTTTCTATTACTTTGAAGCATCATAAGCAGTAGAGGGTGGAAGAGGATGTCAGGTTAAGTCAGGACAAGTAGTTGTCCAGGGCATTCTTAAACTTAGTGAATTGTGCTGGGAATCAGCTTTCCAGTTTTGTCTGAAAATACTTTAGAAGTTATCTGTGACCTAAATTTTTCCTTGTTTCTTTCTGTCAGGGGGAAATTGTCCCCCTGTTTTGAAGGCAGAGGAGGTATAGCTACTTGAGATTTGTAAAATAGAGTATGAACAACTGCTTCTGTAGTTGAAAGTAAAGTCTACAGCAAAACCCTGCTGACGTGCCTAACTTAGCTGGTGCTTTTGTTTGCTTTGACTTCAGAATCTTGAAAAAAAAATTAAAAGATGAAGATAAAATTATTTTGCTGCATTTTTAGGCAATAATCTTCATTGCTATTGCAAAAGTTCACAAAGAAGTGTTACCAAATTAGTTTAGTTCTGCAATGGTGTTCTGTGATTTTTATGACAGTCTGAAGGAGGGAGACCTGTAAACTGCCAGTGCCCCTGTTGAATATAGAAAATAAACTGAAGAAAATAGAGGTTTAATTTTGAAAATTCCTAAATCGTGTACTTGGTGTGTTTGCAAGGTTATAGAGTAACCTTAATATCATATTTTCTGTGTAAGTGAGAATGTACTTCCAATGAAAGTGTCAGTGAAAGTTGTTAACAGGCTGTGGAGCTTCTAATGTGCACTTCCAGTCTTTGCCTCTGAAAAATACTGGATATTTTGTTCAAATCTGTTGCTTCAACAGAGATGGCAAGTAGTTGGAATAGGCGTGCTTTCAGCTGACCTGGAGGTGAAATAGCCTTTTGGATTTTGGAGATTTTATGTGACTACAGAAAAGGCTGGCCAAAAAGAGTGGCAGGTTGTTCTGACTAGTTTTGTGCCAACTCACATGGGCATTCGTAGACCTCTGGCCCATGTGGACAGTTCCCTTCTGTTACAGTGTTGCTGTCATAATCCTAGGAGAAATAATCCATGTTTATTTATTATAATCCTTTTGAGTAGCTGAAGTTCCCATAAAAACATTGCATGACACTTCAAAATTCACAAGAATTGGCCAGCCAAGTGAATCTTGCTAGGTCATGTGGTTTTGCTTTGTATTTTTTCAATACTACATCTTTTTCTAGAATGCATTCTTAATTTAACTTTTTTGTTTTTTATTCTGACTGCACTCTCCAGCTCCAGCCTGGAGATCCCCGCAGCACTGTCATGACAATACAACAGTTCTAGGAGTTACTTTTTATTAAACAGCATCTCTCTGGAGATGATTTTTAGTAGTGTTGGTATCTCAGATGAGACTAGATATCCTGTCACTTTGATTGAAAAGAGATCTTCACCTTGTTGTGCATGATTTATCTATTTCCTGAGTTCTCTGAAGTGGCTAGGCCACAGGCTTTCATATGCAAGAGAAGGAATTCTGTTATTGTGGAAAGTAGTGTTGCCATTGCTTCAGTCTATTGTATGGTATTTTTCTGAATTGAATATAATAAACTGATAAAAGCAGAAAACAAAAAAATTAATTTAATTTCCTTGTGAGGCATAAGATGTTTTGAATCTGATTGCAGAAATGTGTAATAAATAGAAAAACATCCAAGTGCCTCTAGTGAAGATAATTATCTGTAATATTTGTACCTTTGGGTAGGTGCTGAAGTTACCAAGCATACGTGCACTACTAAGTAATTAAATATTTTCATTAATGTTGTCCTAATAAAGAATTCCTTTTTAAGACCCAAGTGTTGGTGCTCTAGTTCTGATATGGATGTGATTCATGTACAACTTATGATTATGTAGATTAATATGTCATTGTGATTTGCAGGAAGTAATATTTAGAAGTGATGCTTTTATGAGTAATTACAGGAAGGTTGTTCAAAGAACTTCAGTGATAAATCATCTTTTTTTTAATGTTGCCTCAAGTAATGATAAAAAACATGATTTACGTAGTTTTTTTACTCTTCCAGGGGAAATTCAACTCCTTTTTCAATCATTTCTTAAGTTCTTTGTCTAATACCCATGGCAGTGATATGTTAATAAAGCCAACTTAGATTCATCATAAAAACTACTTGTAGGTTTAAGGTAATTGGAAACTTCTTTCCAGACAGAATTGGTTTGTGCTTTTTTTTCTTCTTTTTGTGTGTGCTTTTTTCCTTCATTTTTTTGATGCTTTTTTTCCTTTTTTTTATTAACTTTGTGATTTTTTTTCAAAAGGGATATTGGGAAAAAGACACTTCCTTTTACTGCGCCAAAGACATACAGCAAGCATTGAGTTTATCTTCTCTAGAATCTTGAAAATAGAAGTAGCAGCAGATTTCCTTGGGCCTCAGTTAAGGAGTAGGTTCGGGTCTTCTACAGAAAAGTCTTGTCCTGGTCACCATGGAAAAGCCAAACCCCTTGGAACACTCAGCAAGGCTGCAGCTTGCTTGTGAGCATAAACTTGTGGCATTAGGTTTGCCTTGCGTGGGTTTGGTTTTTTCCCTCTGGTAAGTGGTGACATGTGGCAAAGTGCTGTTCTCCCTCAGTTACTGCTCTTCTTTCCTTATTCTCAGCATTCTGCCAGAAACTTGCTGTTCCCTCTCTGTTGCAGCATAATGTGAGCCTCGAGATTCTTTTCTTTTATTCCAGAGGGGATTTCTCCTAAATCCTGTTTCTCCTTCAGATTTGTCAGGGAACTGAGTAAGATGTTGAATCTGCCACAAGAAAACCCTGACAAACTCAGAAGAATAGTAAATAGACCTACTAAATGATTCTTTTATTAACTGCTACTTACAGTTGTTTTGATACATTGGTGCCCCTGAATTTTTAATAAGAAATTGAAGGATGAGAATACAAGAAGTGGACATTCAAGTTTTTACAAAAGAGGACAGATGTAGTTTTTTATGGTTTTTTTTTCTTTTCAATCTTTGGAGGTTTTCCTTTGTTTTTGATTTTTTTTTAGTTTTTTTAAAAAATTTGCTGATCTTGTTTTTTAGAACAGTGGATGTCAGGGTAGTGGACAGGATAAATGTTTAGCCTTTGACCTAGCCAAATTAAAAGAACTTCAGGCTTCTCATCCTTTTCCACACAGCACTTTGTCATTGCAGTACACCATCTGTTTATTAGATTCCTGCTTGATTCCACCTTGTCCTTACATTGTTTAGTTAGTTGTCACTACAGCTGAAGAATGGACATTAACTGCTGAATCACTTTCAAAATGTGAATTTGACCATGCAGATACATTATATAGCTGATACCACACAGGTCTTTTACAAGTCTACTTTTTGAGTGTTGTGATCTGTCATGTCTTGGTTCTTAAAAGCAGTTCATGAAATGCAGAGGAAATAATTGTTTCTGTAGATAGGTCTGGATGTGTCACACAACTTGCAGTTCTGCTTATTGTGCTGAATGCTTCAGTACTGAATTAGTGATTTTTGTTTACTTGTTTACTGTTGAAGTCATGCAAAAAGGGAAAAATTAATGAACTTTCTTGTTTCTTCAATGAAACAGGAGTACAGGGTTTTAAATATTTTATTTCTGCTTGTTTCTTTGCAGCAGAACATCAGTGTTTCAAGACAAGCAAATGCTGCATGTCAGAGCTAATGGTATAGAATAGAGTTTTTTCAGTTGTAAGGGACCTGCAAAGATCATCTAATCCAACTGAATGACCTCCTCAGGCCAGGATGATATAAGCTATGGCATTATAAGCATTAAAACATAAACATTAAAACACAGAATGATTTTGAGTTTAACAGATATTTCAAGTGAAAGGTCTTCAGAGAATTCTCTTCCTCCTTTCTGGGTGAAAACTATTAGTACTTACTTAGAACACCCAGCATGTCTTCCATGTAAACCAGACACGCTGGATTTGGCATGTCTGATAAATCTGATGTAAAAATAACCTGGAATTCTGTCATACCTTTTTTTTTTTTTTTTCCCCTGAGAAACGGGATTTGCAGAAATTTCTCCTATTACCTTTCTGCATCTTTTTGGACTTTGCTTTCACAGAAAAGAGCACAATCCAATTTGAAGGAAAAAAAAGGAAAATAATGTAATCTGAAAAAAAGATTTTGTTGATGTGAATAGGTAGCTGACCTTCTAGCCTGACAGTGATGAAATGTGTCAAGTATGTCTCTCGAAATTTTAAAAGCTGTAAATCTTGGAAAAAGATATATACATGGAAATGGAGTTGTTTCCCCTGGAGTAAGCAAATATCTGAAACCTACTGTTCTGTCTTCATGTTTATAGACTTTGTCTAGTGTTTCTGTAAAAAGAAAAAGAAATTTATACCAACTGTCCTAACGCAGATAACTGGAGGAGCAGGGTTTGTGGGTTCTCATCTTACTGACAAACTAATGATGGATGGCCATGAGGTTACAGTTGTGGACAACTTCTTTACGGGCAGGAAAAGAAATGTGGAGCACTGGATTGGTCATGAGAACTTCGAACTGATAAATCATGATGTCGTTGAGCCCCTGTACATTGAAGGTAGGTAGTCTCTGCTTTGGTATTTGCACTTTATTGTGCCTTTCCCTTCTGGGTATGTGTGTCTGTAAAGAAATGAAATTTACGTGCTGAGTTCTGGGTTGGGCTGTCTGATATCTGTATGCTTTGTTTATTAGTAGCCTGTTTTCTATACCAATATGGAGTAAGAGGTTCTGAGCACTTTTGTCTTTGAAATCCGTTCTTCTTTTCTGAGTGGATGGGAGGAAAGAGACCTTGAAAACATCCTGAGATGTCTGATTTTGTAAAAAGGCAAGATGGCAATAGATCTGTCTGTCTGTCCCGTGCATTGTCCTACTTTCCTATGTGCCTGCATAGTCTTTGGTCCAGTTATTTCATGAACTGAAGTTTAATTGAGGCCTGCAGTTACACTAGACATCCCTCCTGCAAAATTAACTTTCCTTAGTTACCTTCAGTGTTGTCTGTAGAAAGCATTGCTTCCCCTCTAAGTACAGGCATCCTACAGCCTGAAGGGTTGGAAAACAGCAGCACTGAATTTCCCTAGTTTTCATCAGAAAAACAAAAAATAATACACCAATCCTAAAGGAAGAAGCAAACAAACAAAAGTACGTTCTGCTTTAAAGTAGTAGCTCAACATCTGAACTATCATAAACCTCAAACTATTAAATAATCAGATTTTAAGGCACCATTAACATGGTTGTATTTGAGAGAGACATGCATTCATAGACTTCTGCGGGAGTATCTAGAGTCAGTGAAAGCATTGCTCAAATTACACTGCCATTCTGGTGGGTATGCTCCATCCTTTTAAAACTCTGTGGCAATGTACTTGTTCATTTTAAGAAGAGAAAAGATTGAGCGGTTTGGGTTGTTTTAATTCCTGCTGAATTCTAGTGGATGGAATTTCACAGGAAATATCTCTACTAATTGCATCTCTTGTATTATTGCTTGTGATGAATTCCTGGCAACACTACTGAAACAGTCCTGCAAAAACATGTGCTCCTGCTCTGTTCTGACAATGCACTGGTTCAGTTACTGCCTGTGATTTTACTTCAAACTTCTGCCTTCACTGACAGGATAATGGAACAAGGATCTTATTAACTGACTCCAGGTGCTGGTAGCTCATACCTCAGCCAGATCAATTTGTCAGTTTTTCTAATCTTTTCCATGATTTACCTTCTTTCTGACTGATTACACTTGAGACTTTCTCAGAGAATTATCATCATTGATAATATTGTTGCCCAGCTAACTAGGCACTAATGAATGGGAATTCTGAGATCCCTCAGCTACCTTTCCTATGGCCTGTGTAATTAAGACACAAATATCCTATTTAGTACTGACAGCTAATTATTACATGTTATTCAGTGGGTAGTTTATTGAATCTCTTTTCATCTTCAACAGTATAAATTGAGGCTGGCATGGCTAAGTATTAAAATAAAATCAACATTCATATACTAAGAACATGGTAAAATTTTATTTCATTGCAGAATTTATAGTCCAATGAGACAATGAGGGGATAGTTTTTGTAACAGATCAGCAAGTTGACATATAGATCGCATACTTCTTTTCTTAGTCCCAGTTTCTCCTTTTACTTGTAAATAGAAGTCGGAATGACTGTGTAGTCATGATAAAAAGTAGATTTGTGCTCAAAGAATTTCTCTGTATTTGCTGTCCTGTTTAAGCCAGGTTATATAAGGTTGTTTGACAGTTCAGTTCCAGAGAGGATAATCAGTGCTTTATTTCTGAGAGAGACCTCATTTTTGGTCTAGAAAGAAAGTGCTTTCACTTTGGATATGGAAAAGTGAGTTTAGTCTCAAGATGTGTAGCTTTCAGCTTCGCGGTGATGCCTACGCACAATCTGCCTTGGCTGCGTCATTATCTTTGATCCGTGACACGAAGTGGGACTCAGCATCCTTGGATCTTGATCTAGGTTGGCCAGAGACAGTAATAAATCACCTAAACACTCATTTTGTTTTTTAGCCCTGTGACAACTGTAGTTACCTCTAATGCTGAATGTTTCTTCTCTCCCAGGATTTTACTTGCTTTAGTGTTTGGAAATGTCAGTGGAAAATGCCCAAGTTTTCCCTTTGTTTTTTTCAAGCAGAAGAAAAAGGGTTTTGAATTCCTTAGTGGAAAGAAAGTGGAAAAATTCGGCAATCTTGAAAGATGAAAAATAGTAAAAAGAAGTCTGAAATAGTTATATTAACCCCCTTTATCCTGTTATAGTTCAGTTCTGTGTTTTTAAAGATATTTTCATTTCAGCCTGACCCTCATGTAGAGCTTTAATACACTATTAAATGGACAGTTTTTTGCTACAGGAAGAGTTTTTTTCCTGAAGGGTAGTCTAGAAAGAAAAGAATCTCTTAACACTCTTCTTTGTATTATCACGAAAAAAAAAAAAAGTAGAAATATGCCTTTACTTAGTTTCTGCCTCATTCTCTACATTCATTAAGATTGCAAGTGTCCCAGGAGAGTCACTTGAGAGCACTGTGGCTTGTGTTCCTATAAACCATATTGTTATGACACAGAGATGTTAATTGGAAAACAAATGAGAATTCATGCTTTGTCTGGTGTTACTGTGATGTACCCCACTTTAGGGTAATAGATAAAATTGCATTAGAAAATGGCCAAAGGAAATTCTGTTTTAAGTAAATGTATGTTATTAGTAATGTACTTGGTTTACATAGTGACATAAGCATTAGTGCTGTCTTGTTTATACTCACCTTTGCATTAGACTCTGTGTTTGTAGTAAAAAGAGTTTGTTTTTATATCACTTCAAGTCACCAGTCTGTATTTCTACTGTGAGATACTGTTATACTTGAATATATACGTAAAAAAAAAAACAAACAAAAACAAACTAAAAGACCCCTCCACAGCAAAACAACCAAACGAAAAAGGACCCCCGCCTAAAAACACGAATACATGGAAACAATTAAAAAAAAAACCAAAACAAAACCAACACAAAAACACAGCCTGTATACTCCACAAAATCCCCAAAAACACACACATGAAAAAACAAGCCACTTTCAAGGTGATAAGGTGGCAAATGATCATTCCACAAACTGGACCCCTAAACAGGAAAAAATGCCTCTCAGTTCTCAGTCTTGAGGTCCAGTTTTCAACTACCTCTAGGCACACACAGCAGTTAAATAAATCTGGAAGAAAACATCAGACAGTTACACATAGGCCATATCCTTCTCCTACTGGCATTTCTTCTTGCTGCTTCCTCAGCAACTTTTGGAAGCCTTAAAACAATCTTCTGTAAAGTGATGGCTGCACATTTCCTTTAAACCCAGCTATCTCCTGTGTCTGAAAGATGTCCTCAGCTGAACTGTTCCACAGTTCACAGGAACACACTTCAGCCTTGCATTTCTTTTTGCTTGCATGGTAGTGTTGTTTCATTTTTACTATACCTTTCACAAATTTGAAACAAAAACAGGCCTGAAAATGCCACAGATTTACAGTTAATGGTGGAAACAGTTGAGTCAGTTGAATTGATTTCACTTCCCTAATCAAAGGTGCACAGTATGTTTTGAAAAATACCGTGTGATACTTTTAAAATTGCAGTCTGTGGCAGCTGAAACTACTGCCCAAACTCTTTTTTGGCAGAGCAATGAAGAGTAGTTCCACTCTGATGCTCAAAAACTTTTATTTCAAATGAGTGCATGTGCACTACCTAAGTAATAGAATATGGAATGAGAGAGAACTGTAAGTGATAGGTAATGATAAAGTGTTTTATGGCTTCTGTTCTGAGATTAAGTGATCTTGATTTAACTAAAGCTGTTCGGTTTTGGTCTTGGTTTGTTGTTCTGTTTTAATTTTTCATTAAAAAAAATTTTAATTTTTTAATTAAAAAAATTAAATTTTAATTTAAGCAGTCCAGTTTCTAGAAAAACATTTCTTAAATGTTGGCTTTAATTTCAGTGACTGTTGTGAACACAAAGGTAGTTTTGACTCTTGACTCTCACTGAAAAAGCTTCTAAAATTATGTAATAAAAACACATTTTGCAAGTTGAGAGACAGGGTGTAAGAATGTGATACATGTAGTGACAAGGATACTGACTTTTACAGTTTGCAGGAGGTGTTGTAGTTGCTAGTTACATGCACATAGGTAAGTAAAGTAACAATATTTGTAGAATTTTAGAAAATCATTTGCTTGACTGAGACTAAAAAAACCTTTTATTTTTAAGGACTTTGCTGTCTTGTAGCTCTGAGTTGATTTTTAAGGCTAAGACCTACAGTTTCACAAAATTGTTCTAAAGAATAGTCTATGGCCTTCTTGTGAATAACAGCCATCCAGATGTCAGGATGGTAGCATTTTACTAAACAGTGTTCAGATTTGTTCAGTCTTTTAGTCCTCTCACAGGCAATTTAAAGCACATACAAATATAGACACAAAGAGTGTCTTTAATACATGGCTTTTTTCTTTTTTTTTTTTTTTAGCTCCCATACTTCCATCCCAGGTTTTTTTCCTTTCCTGGTCTTCGTTCTCTGTGCTTAGTATGTTCAGCTTGCTGGTTTGCTCAGGAAGGTCTTTGGCAAGGCAGAGGGTAACAAATGCTACTTTTTGTTTGTCCAGAGCCAAGTGCAGTCTTGATCTTGGTCTCTGGTATAAGGCTCTCCAAAACTGCTCCAGTATGAGCAATATGGTAAATGTTTATGAAGTTACTTTAGTTTGCCTGACATTACAGACAGTGTGTTTAGCATCAGGTAAGTGAACTTGTATTTGTAGTCCTTTTTAGTTCAGGGCAGCAGAAATGTCTCACTTCATTGTGTCAGCTTCTCTCATCTGACCTCTAGTAATGAAGTTGGCACAGCTGAATTTTTTTTTTTTGGTTACAAGAGAAGTCCATACATTCAAGCTGTAGAAAGTTATTTGTACGCTTCTGATCAAAGCTTTTCTGCTCAGTGCTCCCTGACTAGCAAATACAGTGATGGGTGCAGGTGCTTAGTGGACTTAGTGACCCGTTTAGTCCTTTCTGGGACCATGACACATGATGAAGGCAGAAATTGAAGGTGAAGGTCATTTCCAGTCATAGGAAAGGTGGTAGCTTTCTCCCTTACCACTCACTTAGGAAGCATGGAGAACATACGCGGTATTAGGGCTAGAAAATACAGATGATATGAAGGAAAGTTGTTTTATGGCAATATTTTGGGGTTTTATGGAGTATTTTGTCCTAGTCACCCTGGGACAAGTGGTTTCACTGATCATTCTTGTTTAGCATCAAAGAAAATACAAGATTGGATATTTGTGTCCAAATTTAGGCATTGCAGATTCCACATATGCTAAATTTTAGGGATTTTTTTTTAGCTTTTCACATAGAGATGGGCATAATTGGCAAACATGAGTTGCTATTTGTCTTGCAATATGTTACTTAAACTTTATGTTGAGCACAGACTTCTATACTTGCCATGGTATCTTGTGTACCTGGCTTGAATGTTTATGCCAGCTTCTGTGTCTGTGCTATTTTAAAATGAATTTGGGTTTTTTTGCCTTTTTTTTTCCAGTAGAATTGTAACATTAAAAAAATTTTTTAATGTTTCTTTATCAGTAGTCTTTAATAGTGTGCTTGGTAAACTACTTCCTGCTGTCTTCAAGGTTAACAAAGTTCTAGTCTCCCTTGTGAGTTAGACACAAAACTTGCAGGATTTTATTGTTATCATTTGTTCTTCTGTTGTGGTCCTTAACGTAACATTTTACGCAACTCTTCACACGTTTATTTTCAAATAATTGTGCTATAACTTTATTGCAAAGCTAGCTCAAGGCTTCGTATTAAATGCTTATTTACCTTTGTTTACAAGAAAGAGTTGTGGAGGTCAAGGACTAGATGTATTTCTTTCTGTCCTTCAGAGAAACTGTCCCAGGCACCCAAACAGTTAATCCTTTGACAGCTGAATAAAAGGCTTGGATTAGCTTTCCACAGCTCTGGCTGGAGCAGAGTTAAGTTGCCTGCTATCTTAAATAACTGTTAACTTTGCACTATAAGGTTGTCAGCCAGGCTGGGTGGATGGCTTTGTCTAGCTGACCTGCTGAAGTTCTGAGGGGGAGGGGAAGAAGGTATTTTTCAGACCTGACAGTTAATAGAGGGAAGGTGGAATGAGAAACAATTCTTATTTCAGCATTGTCAGCTTGATGGATCAAATATGAAGAGTTTGTGGTAGAAACTTTTCACCCTACTGAAATGTCCAGCATTTTCTCAATGTGTTGGAAAAACAGTGATGTTTTTCATTGGTCTGAGGCTTGATATATGAAAGATTCTGTCCCAGGCAAGAGGCAGAGGTCCTGTAGCTGCCTGGTCCAGAGGATGGCGATCTGACACTTGATAGATTCCCCATCTTTATCTCTCTGCCAGTTCTGCTCTTGCTGAACCTTTTCAATACAGGGATGGATTTTTGTCTTTATGCATGGGGGGAAAGTACATTGAGGCAAATGAGACAGGCAAGACTGNAGAGGTCCTGTAGCTGCCTGGTTGCCTGTTCTTCTGATCCAGAGGATGGCCATCTGACACTTGATAGATTCCCCATCTTTATCTCTCTGCCAGTTCTGCTCTTGCTGAACCTTTTCAATACAGGGATGGATTTTTGTCTTTATGCATGGGGGGAAAGTACATTGAGGCAAATGAGACAGGCAAGACTGTACATGTGGCAAGGAAAATGTTTTTCCCCAATTCCTTCTCTTTGCTAGCTGGGAAGCAAAGGAAGAATGAAGGACTAAAGAAGGAGACTGCTTTCTTGCTATCTTTCTTTTGCACTGTTTTTTACACTTAATTTGATGTTTAAAAATAAGTAAATAAACTTGAATATTATAGGGAGTTTTTGGGGGGTTGTATTTTTATATACATTTGTTATGTATTGTTTGTATATGTATTTTATATGTATTTATTTATATGCAAAATTATTTTATATGCATTTGTTATATAACCTAACAGTTACATGACCACTTGGATAATCACAGGCCTAGCTGTATCCTTGTGGAGCAAAAGGAGTGGTAGTTTTTGACTTTCTGTATCTGAATTGTCACATGCCATTAAAGGAACCATTCCTATACGCGCTGCCGTGTGTCAAAAATTAACAGTATTTAAAAAATCCCAAAGAAACCACAAAACAAAACAAAATTAAGTGGATGGAGAGGGAGGCAGGAAAGAGTTCATTTCTCCTTTGACAGATTAGGATTGGTCAGTAAGTTACTAACAGACCAAAATGCTTTTGAAGTGACATTTTGTCTTTCCTAAAATTCCACTTCAGCTTGTGAAAAACCTGATTTAAAAAGGGTTGTGAAAGAATAAGTAGAAAGTAACAGCGTAAAACTCAGGTCAGAGTTCAGCTTTGAGTTGGCTGCAGGTGACTTCAGCAATTGCTTTGTTAATTTTTCTGCACCACTGTGCTTGAGTTACCTGCTGCTTGCAAGCACCAGTCAGCATCTTTACGGAGCATTCCTTTTGCCAGCTTCCAGTGTACCCCTTGTCTCTGGTTTTATGGCAGTAGCATGCTGTGGGAAGGGGATACTTAAAGCAGAACTTGGGGCAGTCATGTGTTTCGTTCATGTTCAGAGCTCGTCTGTAGGAAGCGTGTTGAAGTTCAACAAGCCAGTTAAAGTTCACCCCATGCTGCATTTTTGCATTATTTCCCCAGCACAAAAATTGATTCCAGCTTTATTCACGGCTTAAGCTTACAGTGGCACAGTGACCAAAGTAAGGAGTAGTTATTCCATGTCACACTTCATCATGCAGAACTATTAACTAGCTTCATGTTGCAGACAGGCTCCTCAAAGTTCAGTTGTATTAACAATGGAGGTAGGCCTTGGAATCGAGCCTGAGCTGGGAACTTTGTTCCTCCAGCTCTTGCTGCATCAGGTTGTCTTTGGATGCTCTTTGTGTTGCTATTACAGGTGCCTTGTGTGACAAACACTCTCTTGATGCTGCACCAGAGTTGATAGCGGTTGGATGTAATATTTCCTGATCATTCAGGAACAAATAACAGAGAACCTGCTACATGAAATTTTACTTCTCTGCACCTTTTTATGTGAGAATAAATATTCAACAATATCACACATCTGCCAAAACTGTCTCTCTTCGGCATTCTGGGCTGTTTTGACATCTTCTAGGCAGCAATTCATCCCTGCTCTAGAGATAAACAACTGTAGACCAAAGAGAGCATGGCAATGTATAAATAGATACATTTTGTGGCATCTGCATGAGCATACTGTCAAGTATCATTTCTCTGTCAAGACAGTAGAACTTGTAGTAACAGTCATTAAGTTTGTCTTAGGAACTCATGTTTATGTTGATAGTTGATTGTTCTCTGGAGTGAGCTGTTCTCCTTATTTTGGTCACTTGACATTGTGAGTTTAATCGGTGAATAAAATTATTTTGCAGGTTTTATTGTGTTGCAGTAATAATGCAGGGCTGCAGTATGGGGTAAACTTTGAAATTCTTCCTTCAGATAATTCAGTGTGTACTTATCCAAGCTATGTTACATAGAAGTCAGGAGCTGAGCTCGCCCAGTAGACAGTACAGTAAATCTATAAAAACTTGACTTATCCACAAGCACACTTAATAAGAGATTCTGAAATAAAGTAGGTTGAATATTTTACTATGTCAATAGTGCTGGTATTTTTAAAGCATTATTACCAGAACATGTGCTTATCTTAAAAAGAATGTAATGTTTTAATGTGATGCTTGTGCTCTGAAGACTTACCTACTTTTCATTTTTTCATTGCTCAATAGACTGTTGAAAAGTAAGGGATAATTTTCATGTGGACAATTCAAGCCACTTATGTTTGCTCTTGCCTTACTAGTCTACTTTTTTTTAGTATGTATATATATTAGAGATCAGAAAGCAAAGGTATGTGTACTTGCTTTGTCAAATGAAATTTGAGAATGGGAAGGAAGTCTTCAACAGGAGGCACATTCCTCTAATATTTCAGTGTTCTCAGTTAATTGAAAGTAGGTGATAAATTTGTAGTTGATATTTTATTTTTTCATATAGTGATAGGATGGGGGAATGGCTTTAAAGTGTAAGGTAGGTTTAGATTAGAGATAGGAAACAGAATCTCTACTGTGAGGGTGGTGAGACATTGTAACAGGCTGCCCAGAGAAGCCGTGGATGCCTGATCCCTAAAAGTGTTCAAGTCCAGGCTGGATGGGGCTTTGATCAGCATGGCCTAGTGGAATGTGTGGTGGGATCCACGTGATCTTTAAGGTCTCCTCCAACTCAAACCATTTCAGATTTATTTTTTTTCCTTCTTCTTCTACTAGGTGTAATTCATACAGCTTATGCTGTTTAAGCGAGTTTAGTTATATTTAAACAGAGAAAAAGAAGAATTTGTTTTGGTTTGGTTTTGGGTTAGTTTTTGTTAAAATTTGAAAGTCAAGGGTGTTTCTACCTTGTTTTAAGCAGGAAAAGTATTTTAACCGGAGGAAAAAGTTTGTTGTTTCACAGATACTGTGAAAGTTAAAGCCTGCCACAGAAAGCTAAGAGAAATCAATATGTGGTCAAAATACAGACTGTTTTTTAATGCTGTGATTGGCTATTGCTTTTAATAATAAAACACCTAAAGAAATAGAAGAAAAACATTTGTTTGACCAGTAGTGTTGTGTTGTAATGCAAGACACCTTATGCCATGTGGTATTTTCTTCTGTCAGAATAGTGGCTAGCCTTGGCTTTTCCAGCTTCTCTCTGATTTCAATGTCAAGTCTTCATAAAAAACCAAAAATCCCTAACTTTTCTTTTGAAAAACACAAAGGAGTTATTTTCCCTTTGTTTTATTAGGCCATTCTAATTATTACCTCACCTTTTGATTGCTTTTCTTGAATGACCTTGGTGTAGGGGATTTGTTCTTCCTTAAACACCTAATTTTTTGAGCTTGTGTTTAATTTTTGTTTTTGCAGTTGTTTATCCATGGGTATTTTTTTCACACGGTTCTGGCTTACACAGAAGACAGAAAAACATTTACATGTATACAACAGTCATGTTATGAAAGGCTTGCAGATTGTGCTTTTGAATATCAGATACTGCTTATGAAAAATAATCCAGTTTTCATTGCTTTGTTTTTATTCTAATTTAACAAATTTGTTTCCAACAGTCTTTTGTTTCTAATAAGTTCAACCTTCAATCATCAGACAATGAATTTTGACTAGTTCTTTGGTTAATTGTATTTCGTAACAGGGAATGGAGGAGTGTGCTGAAATCTCTGTACTGGATTTTGATTTTTTTTGTTTTTTTAATTAAAACTAAAATACTGTATTATCCAAAGCATTGCATATATATAACAAAAGTAACAGGAAAAAAAGGATGGAAGTTGTATGCTGGTATCTTGCCATATATTTAATATATAAATGATACAAAGCCAATTCATGTTTCATTGACAGATGGTCTAGAAATAAAAATACAGTATTTAATTTTCCAAAAGAAATGTCTCCTCATATTGAAGAAAGTGTTTCTACCATTTTTGCTTCACAGTCTATTTTAGAAAAATACTCTGAAGCTTGTAGCTACTTAAAAGCTTAACGGTGACAGAGTGTTGCAAATACTTTTGCAGCTTCTAAACATTTTGGAAGTACTCAGCTAAATTTTTTCTAAGTGGAAGAGTGTGAACACCAACACAGACATCTATATCCATGTCAACAGTGTTGATATATTGCGTTATGCTGTAGGTTTTGTTTTACTAAAAGTTAAAGTTTTTCTTAGAGTTACAACAGGTTTGCGTACATATCATCTCTAGGTAGCAATACAGGAAATGCTGGGTTCCAGGGCTAGGAAGTGCACAAAAGGAGTACTTGTTTCTTGACTTTATTTCTTTCTAATTTAGTATCTTATGTTGGAAATTAATAATGCTATCCCCTCCATTTTCCTGTAGTGGACCAGATCTATCATCTAGCATCTCCTGCTTCTCCTCCAAATTACATGTATAATCCTATAAAAACATTGAAGACCAACACTATTGGGACATTAAACATGCTGGGTAAGTGCAATTTTTTTTATTACTTATTATTATTTAGTTAGACATCGTATGTAACAGACAGAGCTGCTGGGGAAAGGGAAGGATGAAGCAAAGGAGCTGTACGTGTTAAAAAAGTTGTTTCTTTAAGCAAAATAAGGTTGGGGGTTTTTTTACCCTCTTTGGAGATTTTTGTCCTTTTCCTTTAAATATATCCACCAATGAAGACAGACAACATGGCTTTCAAAGCACAAAAACTCTGTGAGTTGACTATGGAGTGTGTAGTAATTACAGAAATAGTAGGAACAATTAAGAGCATGGGAATTTTATAGCACAGTTGTGTTCATGACTGCAGTTTTCACTTTGGTGACTGTGGAACATTCCCACAATTACCATAAGGAACTGTGCTGATATAAACTCCAGACATCAGGAGTACTGCACCCTCTTGTGCATGCCTTGGCTAGCAAATTCTGAAAGCGTGTTTAATGTCGAGCTTCTTGCTAGATAATTACAAGGCAGTGTTTTCAGCTTTGTCTGCTGGTTTTGTTGCTGGGAATGGGTCTGTGAAAAGAGGACCTCAAGCCTTCACTACTTTTTCCTCCCATCTTTGTGCCGTTTGGTATGATGCAGACTGATCTGAGTGTCAGTGATCTTAAGAATTGTTATGAGTCAGAAAAACTCCTGAGAATTAGCATAGCTGAGTTTCCTATTTGAGTGATACTCCAGAGAGTACCGAGAATCAGGTGATTCAGAAGCTATTGAGGTACCAGAATGGCATAGGTGAGAGATTTTTATTTGCCATGCCAGCTTGAACACCAGAAAGCTGTTGAAATGGAATGCAGGATAAACTCTAGTGATGAGTAGGATTCTCCAAGCAATTTAAAAGGGCATAATAGAGGAGAAATTATTGAATTTTGTCCTATAGCATGTTATTCTGTATAAGTGTCTTTACATAGCTTGTCTTTAATCAATGAAAGAAGGATTTTTTTAATCATAATATGCTATGTTGTTTCAAGATCCTGATTTCCTAAGTGGAATGCTTCCTTGGCCTTTATTTAGATTGTGATAGATTAAGTCTTTGGATTTTGATTCAGTGCAACTGCTAGTCCCAGAAGCACACACATCACATGCAGGTGCTATTCTGCTGTTTCTTAAGTTTTCTAGTTTGGAAATTGGAGCTGTGGATGTGATTTACAGCTAAATTTGCCTAGTGAGAGAAATGAAACATGTAGAACACAATCACACTAAAACAGGTAGCGTGAGTGAAAGGTTCTTGCACTTGCTCTAATTATGTTATTCTTCCCCAATTGCCCAAAATCTAGGTTTAGCTAAACGTGTTGGAGCACGGCTGCTGCTGGCATCTACCTCAGAGGTTTATGGAGGTAAGGAGAATAAAAACAGTATTTAGAACTCTTCAGATATGACTGTGTAAAAGGATATTGACACATCTTTTGTTAGATACCAAAATTATAGATTTTCATCACTGTCTTAGCTTGCTTTTTTAGGATATGTTCTTAGAGTTTAACATGTGAGAAGGGCATTTCCAGTGCTTTCTTTATGTATCTAGGCAAGAGTGGTGGCAGGAGACTTGCAGTGTTGTCTGTATCTTTCCTGTGTCCTGGTTTACATCTCTTTTTCCAAAGGGCTTGAGTGTTGTACTCTAAAGTCCAGATTCCATAATGAAAACCTGAGAAGAAAAATCATTTCAATAGTAAATATGCATGTCTTTTTCCCATCAGATAGGAATTTTATTGTTAAGATTTAGCAATTGCCCTGGTGTGTAAGGGACAAAGGACATAACCTCCAAGCTAAGAAAATATTGATTGTGCATACACGTTCTTCTGGTGCCTCTTAAAATGTAATATTTGGCAGTGGGCTCCATCTTCCTATTACTATTAGAAGAGGAGTGAAAGAATGATGGATAGAATGGTGACTGAATGCAGCAAGAATCTTTAGTACTTCCATGGGTGTGTTACAGACCCTGTGCCTGCCAGAGAAACTTTCTTCTGTTCTGAACTATTGCATAATTGATAATAGCAGTGTTGCAAGATTAGTGGAGATATACAGGCACAGTACCCTGCTCAGGGGGAGTAGGTTTGAGTCTCAGCTGAAAAGAACAAGCAAGTAAACAAAAAATGGTCACCTGTGGTACAAGATACAAAGCTTTGCGAGCATAAAGCAAGGAAGGACAAAGAACACACCTCCAGGTGTACGCTTTTGGTAGAGCAACTTCAAATGCACAAGTAAGAGATCACTAAGATGATTGTCCAGCCAAAGTGGCCTGAGCATAATGCAGCATTCCTACTGCCTTCTAAGCCTTAGATTATCTTTGGTCAGGCTCTACAGAGAAAAATGGTAAGCCCAAGGACTCTTCTGTAACTGAGCAAACTCCCTTTTGGAGTATCTGCTTTCCCACAGCATCTTTTCAGGGCCTTTTTTGATTGCTATGAGCTTTTATAATCATCTAAAACTTCTATGCATTTATTGCCTTGTGGCTTTCATATGGCACAATTTCATCCATAATCATGTCTGAGAAGCATAAAATCTGGGAGATTTAATCAGAACTGACTGTCAAGGTTGTATCAAAAATTAGCTTTCATCACTAGGAAGCTCTGTAGTAATGTATGCAAATTTTAAACCCAGTAGATATTATACTGTTCTAAAGACAACAAAGGGGGAGATTTAACCAAGTGTTTGTATTTTTTCAATCATATAAAGCACAAACCATCAAGGTTCCTAGATGGTTGTTGTTTGATTGTTGGTTTTTTATAATCAAGAACTTGTGTGCTGGATCGAACCAAAGGATTGTCTAACCTGATTATGCCCAGTGATAGCTAGTAAAAATGCTTAGGGTAAAATAGAAGAAATGCAAGTACTTTGTGGTACATCACTCTTTCCTCTAAAAAATGCGGTACATCTCTATTTTCTCCTTTTGTCTTTCTTGCTTTCCTATTTTATGAAATTTGAATATGCTTTACTTTCCTACATAACCTATAATGCCTCCTACATAACTGCTGCCTACATAACCTGTAATGTTTCCTGTGAAGCACATTAGGTAAAAGTTGTATTTATGCCCTTGAGGTAGTCTCTCTCTGCAGAGAAGAGTAGAATTTAACCCTCTGTTCACACACTCCTAGGGAAAGCAGTTGCTGGCTGTTGTTTGCTTGTACTCAGTTATTTTACCAGTCTTTCACCTTCTACCACTGTTCCAGTGATTGCTCTTTAAGGAAATTGTGTTAAAATGTAACATTTTTTAAAATGCAGAATTCAGAGAGAAGCTGTGCTGACTAGTATAACACAAATGTTCTTCTGAAAATTTTATCATATATAGTCATCTTTTGATATATCATAATCTATGGTGGTTTTTTTTTCTCCCCCATAGATCCTGAAGTTCACCCTCAAAATGAGGATTACTGGGGGCACGTGAATCCAATAGGTCCAAGAGCCTGCTATGATGAAGGAAAGCGGGTTGCAGAGACCATGTGCTATGCATACATGAAGCAGGTATTAAACTTGCATCAGATTTGGTGGTTTTCCTGTAATTATTGAAGGCCAATGTATGGCAAGACTGGAATATGTGTGCTTAAGGGCAGGAGGCTAAAAGAAAATGTCTTGAGTAGGAAACTTATCCTGCTGTTGCAAAATCTGTTTTCTTTAATGGGAAGATTTTATTGCTCCCATCTGTTGTGTGTTTTCAGATGAGCAGTCTTCTTGTAGAAAATGTGCTTTGGTCTTCTTAATAGGTATAATATGTCTTTCAGTATAGTAAATAGTTTTTAGCCAGGTTAAACAGAGGTGACCTTAGTGTGCTGAGAAGTCAATGGGATTGAACAGGGCCATTACTGATAAGTGTGGAATGTTGAAGGAGAATAATCAAAATCAGAATATACAGGTAAGAATGGAGAAGGTCTTTTATACGTCCTTACACAGAAGCAGTGTATTTTAAGCACTTTCAAAATGTCTTAAAATTGTATAGGTATAAATTACAAACCTTAATGAAGACCTAGCTATGTAGTACCTGTTTTCAGATATTTAAAATGTTTAAGAAATAATACATACATTAAATAATACATTAAGAAATAATACGGTTTCCCTGTGTTTCCTAACCAGCAAGTA
The DNA here is from genome assembly GCA_013397295.1 of Polioptila caerulea. Classification (NCBI taxonomy): domain Eukaryota; kingdom Metazoa; phylum Chordata; class Aves; order Passeriformes; family Certhiidae; genus Polioptila; species Polioptila caerulea. The sequence continues at coordinate 2,078,427 of VYXF01007307.1, forward strand.
GAAACTCACCATTAACTAACATAGCATTGACTCTTTACCTGTATGTAAATCTTGCTTAATTGTGGTTCAGCTAGGCTCTAGGAGACTATTCAATTAGCAAATGTGTCACGCTAAAGAAAATGATATCAGTGTTTCTTGTTATTTGCAGCCTTAATATACAAAAGTATAAGTCAAGCATAGTATATTGTATAGAATTTTAAACCTTTAAATTATAAAATTCTTAAGTGCTTTTATAAACATTGAAAACATAAGCTGAAGTGGTAAGACTTAAAGAGATATTTTAGTATAGAGTAGTAATTTTGTCTTATCTCTTCTACCAGGCAGGCAGAGGTTCTGTCTCCTTTGTTCTCTTTTAAATCATTTGAGGTCCAATATGGTGATATTGCTCTTGTTCAGGATGATGTCTCCGGTGTTTCACTGTAGCAAAATATTCTTTGTTAGTCTGGAAACCCATTTGCAGTTGAAGATTGAAGTTTTTATGAGAAATTCTTGTGCTTTAGGGTGTTGCATTTTTTGCAGATTTGTGGTGCACGCTGCAGTATTCTTTTAGAAGGGCATGAGTACATAAGTTTTAAAATCATGGGCAATATCTTAAAACCACAGAATGAGTCATGATAGCATCTCATATATTTTTGCAGTATTTACAATGAATAGGAAAGGTGCATCAGGTGCACTGCAGTGCACACGTGCATTAAGTAAAAATTCATGATGCAAATAAGCTGTCTGTCCTAGGGGCAGCTCTGTGACATATTTCTTGTACTTTGTTATGGATTAGTTAAATCTGCCCAAGCTTTTCCTATGTTCAGATATATCCTGAAATACTGTTGAGCTGGTGTGGGGAAAAGAGAGGGGTGGGTAGTGTTTAGGTGATATGCTGTTATAAGTGGGGGAAACCTTACCTTTGAAAAGATCTGATTTCCTCTATGCAAATAAGCATTGTGCTTTTAAGAGGATTTTCAGTAGGAGTGACCTAGCCCCAAACAGTATGATTTTTCAGGCTAAAATCTTTCCAGAATCGCTTAGCTTCAATAAAAAGAAGAAACAGGCAAAGTTATTTCACATTTTTTGGTCATATCTTACAAAGATTTTCATAATTATGTACATTGCTAGGTACCTTAAATGTCTAAGAGTGTTTCCAAAAAATGTGAAGTAAAACTGAACTTCTGCATTATACTTCCAGACAGCCTGTTTGAATCAGAATAATTTTTTAATCTAGTCAAAGTTGACTATTTGCTCGTGTCAGAGTTCCTCGGTAGCCTGTCCTGACCAAGGCATTCTTTCCTGCTGGCTTGTTTTGTTTGCTTATTTTGACCCCATGAATTAAGCATTTCTTGACTTTATCACCTGAAAAAGTGATGGGAGGGGAGTTACAGCACACAGTATCACAGTGTGAATTTTGTGCTTTGTTCATGACTTGCCGTTCTGTTATCTGTTCAACCTTAAAAAAAATGCATTTGTCATTCTGGAGCTACCTGGAAATCTAGGTATTAATGTTTGCTCCAATACTCTGGATTAATTTAAATACTGACTAGAATCTGATACTACCTTCATGGCAGGGATTTGCATCATCTGCATAGGTATGTTGTAAATAAAAATACACAGCAGTTTAAATGCTCTGCATGTTAAGGGTATTTTTGTGAACTAGATTTCTTTCTTTTCTTATACCAGTGACCTGTAAGGAAATTCCCCAGAGCTGAAGCAACACTTCAGGTCACTAGAGAATGTTATAGGAAAATTTTTCTTCTCCTTCCACTTTCTTCATCTATTTTTTCATATCAGCTATATGAATCTGAAAGCTTTGGTGGTAAGAAATGGGCTTGGTTTTGAAGTGATAGCTTTGGAATTGCCTTAGAATAGCTGAAGTGTTGAACTATAAGCATGGTAACATTTCAACTGTAAAATTGTAGGTTGTGTTCAGGGACCTTCATTATGCCCAAAGTATAGAGTCAGATGATTGAGACTGTCCTTTCTAGCTTGTACAGGACCTTTAGTGTTTATGAAATTCAGATCTCAGCATCACTGTTTCTGCAAAGTGATACTAAAAAGCTGTTAGTAACAGAGTATTAATGGCATTTTTTTTATACAATTGACAGCACATATAAATAAAACTCCTTGGACCTAGCCTCATTGTAGAGTATTGCAGCTTAAACACATCATACATGGATCCAGTGCTAGTAATTCTGCTGTGATTGCAATTCAGAGGTTTGGGAACAATTTTGAGAGTTAATGATCTGTGAAACACATGGGAAAGAATATGAATCAGTAAGAAAGTGACTATTAGAGCAAGGAATGCAGGCAACAATCTAAGTAATTTTGGCTGAGACATTGGTAAAGATTTGAATCAGGTTTCAGTGATACCCCTGCTACTGTCTGGACTTTCACAGCAGATTTATTTAATTCCAGTTGTCTGCTGGGGAGCGGACATTTGTAGCTTTTCCTTTCCTGATCTTTTATGCAGGGAGGCCTAACTCATACTTGCTGTTCAGATAGATCCACAGACTTTGCAAAGAAGGAAGCACTGGTAATTAATAGGAGAAGCTTGGCTGATATCCTTGTGAATTACAGCCACAACATACCACCTCCAAATTGTTTGGGTTGAAAGAAACAGGACATTTGAATTATATTGATCTACTTTCTAAGACAGTCAACACAAGGAGATACCTGCTCTTAAAAAGTTTACAAAATTAAAATCTGTCTTTTTAAATTAAGGAGTTATTATAGCATCCTTGATACCCATGATAGTTTCTGGATCTGAGATCTCTAAAACTAAATCACTGGCAAAGGCTCATGCTGAAAACCATGGACAGCTTTGTTTTGCAGGGGAGACTGGATAATTAGAGCTGCATTTTGACTGACAGCTATGTACTTATTCAGAGGAGGTATCTCCATAAGCCATAACAATCTTTCCTGCTTCTTTACTGTTTCTTTTCATCTGTACAGGCATAGTCTCTGTGAAGAAATTCATACTGATAAATAATAGAGTGAGCTGAAGTGTTTTGCTAGTCCACAACCCTGCATTTTATGATCTTCCTCTCAGACTCTTTTTTGGATTGCTTAAGGAATTTTTCTTTCTGGTCAATCTGCTGTGGGAGGGCATTGTCTTAAACTGTGAGGACAGAAGGCAGTTGATCACATTTTTTCTCAGCATTAGGGGAAAATCTCAAGCTCTCTTACATTTAGCAGTATCAATATGAGCCAAAGAGGTTTTTTTCCTTTCTCTAGGATGTAATGAAATACTGTGCGTGACTTACTGCTGCAAACCTGGGGAAGTAATTGACTTTGGTAGTGGGCATATGGTAGAGGTAATCAGTCATTGCTACATGTTATTGATAATATTCAGAGTAACAGGATATAGCTAAGACACAGACAATTAATACAAAAACCAGTAGAGTTACTCAACATATAAAAAGGATGATGAATGAAATGTTCATGAAACAGTAAAGGGAGAGTTATGACAATTTTTAAGTTACTGGCTCAAAAATCTCTGTGGAAAAGTTTTTTGAGAAGACAGATTCCAGTTTTAAAGGGGCAAATGAAAAATTAGTCGCATAGAAAATAGATTTTTCAAAGCACTAGGCTGCAGGGAAAAGTTTTGCTGGATGATACTATAAATAAAAGGTTACTCATTTTAAAAGACAGCATTACAGTGGGGTGAGGTGAATAAATAGAAGGGAGAAGGAATAACGGATTCATTGTGACTATGAGTAAGTGCCTATAGAGAATGTGTTGTTTTTCTTTTCTAGATCTTTTCTTTGCTAGTTTCCAGCCAATATGGAAAAGAAGGCTACTGCTGTAGCTTGTGCAGTGCAAAAGAGGCTTTTTGGTCAGCATTGTTGAATGAGTTATTTTTATCTTGAATACTAGCTTCTAAGTGCCTTGTTTTCTGCTCTTACTAATGGCAGTATCTGGAAAGCCCTTGTGAAGTACAGCTCCTTCCTGAAGGAGTCAGTGGCCTTCTTAAGATAAAGTGCTGGGCAAAACAAAGGAAGGAGCAGCTCTGTAAGACTATGTCTCTAAATGCAGTGAAGGTTTTGGGAATGGTTCTGTAATGTGCTGCTGGAAGTATGCATTTTAAATGTTACACTGCTGTACATTTTTAGCTAACAAGGAATAAAGAGTATGTTCACAGCTGATGCATTTTACATGGAAAGGGACTTCTGCTGTTTCCAGAGTCTCTTTCAGCTGGAAGGACCTAGTGGATGTTGTGAGGTTATTTTTTTGGCTCTGTTGCGGATACAAGCTTGGTGGACAAAGACTGCATATCTTTTTCCTGTGGCACAATAGTTAACCTCCCTTATTACTGTTAGTTTAGTTGCAGTTGCAAACAAAGTTTGATCATGACAAATTAAGTCTTAACCTGCAGCTAAATTGAATTGAATGTTGTTTGACTTTCTCCATACTGGGAGGTGTTGTGTTTTACCTGTACTACTCGATGTTTCTGATTTCTCAACACCAAGTAATAGCTGATGTAGTGAATGTCCCTTTTGCCAATGTTTCACCTATAAAATGCTAGTTCTATTGCTTTCACAAAACATCTTTGAGGATTTCTTTGTTTATGAATCACTTGGGGACCCAAGAGAGAAGGTCACATTTTCCTGCAAGAGTCTTTTGTACATGAAAGTACATTTATTTCCAAGAAAAATGTGTTTCCAGGTCTCTTCTGGGTGAAGTGTGTGTGCTGCAGCTTTCAGCCATGGATGTACTGGCAATACACTTCTTCCACATCCACCCTCTTCCAAGACAAAAGCAAGCATTGGTCTAAGCCATAGTAAAATACAAGATGTTCTGGGTATCCTCTGAAGGAATGGTTATGGAAGGAATGTTTGCAACTCCAGAACACTGTGGTTGTGCCTTCAGTTGAATTGGAGCACACAGTTTGCTTCAGACAAATTTTTTCCTGTTACTGATACAAGGTTGTCTTTTTCTGGGAGGTGGGAGGACCTGGTAATATGAGGAGGATACATAGGTCTGCACTGAGGTTGATAGCTTCTTTCCTACCTTGTGACTGTCACTCTCAGATAGTAGCATCTATCTGCTTACAGCACACCATATTGCTCTGAACTCAACAGTATCCTGTTGAGGCTCACAAGGGCCAAACATCCTTCTTGTAGGCTTTAACATAAACTGCAAGTTGTCCAGATGAATGTGTCAGTCAAAATAACTCAAGAGAGATTGCTTCAGTCTACAGTCCAACTGTTAAAATGCTTTGTCCAGAAAGGTTACAGTTTCACATTTTAGTTGCATTTAGCTTTGAAGATTTGCAAAATATTCTGTAGAAAGGACTTCTGAAAATGATAAAAACGTTTCTTGGAAAAAAACTATGCCATTGAAGAGTTTGATAGTAATGCATGCATTTACACAGCCTAATAAGAAGGGCACTAGAAAACACTGTGGCTGTGGTTACAAAACCACTTTATGGCCTTTGTAAAAGATACTTCTCTGACATGTTCAGCTTTTCTAAATTATGGACTTGTATTATCTATGGAAATACTCCCTTGGTACATATCTGGTGATTGGGAGACTTCACTTATGTGCAAAAAAAAGTAGCTAAGTCCCAGGTGAAGTAAGTCATTATTGGAAAGCTATTACTGAAAAATCTTAAAGTTCTTCATGGAAGAGAATGCATGTGCTAAAATCATGAGCTGTTCTAGCACTGATTTAGATTTGCATTACAAATACTGAGAACTAGTATAAATTACCTTACTGTATGCACTACATCTTTCAGAAGGGCTGAGGAGAGATTTGAAGTGTTTCATTATTAGAAAATAATGCATGTTAAAGCTGGAAGAGGGATTCTTAAAAAGCTTTTTGACAGGAGAGAGTTTACACTTTTAGGGAGAAAGATGCTTTTATTAAGGAAGTAACAATTCTTTTTTATTTGGCTACAGGAAGGAGTTGAAGTGAGGGTTGCCAGAATATTCAATACTTTTGGTCCTCGAATGCATATGAATGATGGAAGAGTTGTGAGTAATTTTATCCTGCAAGCTCTCCAGGGAGAACCACTAACAGTAAGTGAAGACCTCCCAGTGATATGAAGAACCGTCCCTCTTTATATCCTGTCCTGATGTGTTGCAAATTAGGATAGATTTTAGAAAATACTGATGTTCTCCTCCTCCAAAATGTAGTGCTCCAGTATACCAAACTTTTTTTGTCCTGTTTGCTTTAGAACAAAGTGCTGTTTCTCAACAATTTTTTTAAAGACCACTAAATGTTCGTGGTCTCTTTGAAGCTGGTTGTTGTTAATGAGCAAATCAAAACTGCTCATCATAACCACATCTTAGTAGTCTGGAGTTTGCTTTAAATGTTTGGCACTCTTTTCTGGCTGTGTGCAAGCTGCACCTTCTTTCAGTGTTCCAGGAGAGGACAAAGCATCACTCTGTCCTACACCCCTGAGAAGGTTTCCTTCATGCAGAGTTCTGGTTAACAAAATGCCTAGGGATTTGTTTACTGGAGACAGATCCAAGAGGAAGACGACCTTCAATGAACTGATACTTTGCCAAAGGCTCTGCAAGCACATTTTTTTCCATTCCTGTAACATTGAGCTTGTGTCTCAAGTGTTTCTCCTTGAGATGGTTTTCTAGACTGGTAAGGAGAAGATAATTGGGCTAGAGAGGGCTTCTGTATTTATTAACTATCCTATTTTTCATATGGTTTTAGGTCTATGGACCTGGAACGCAGACTAGAGCTTTCCAGTATGTCAGGTAAGCCTTGTTTGTTCTGGCTGATAATTTACTTCATGGTTTGGTTAGCCTGGTCAGCTTTGTATGCTTGTGTATTTGCTTTACTTTTTTTCATCATTTTTTAGTACAAGCACTCAAAAAAACATGCACCCATTGAAATCTGATTTCAGTATTTCTCAGCTGCCTGATGTGCTTTACTGGAGCTCTTTGGAGCCAGCTTTACTTTCAGAAGGGAGACAGGGAAGTTTTAAAAATATCAAGGAGAAAAGCATCAATTGATTGAGAATTTTACTTGAGATACTAACATGGTTCTTCCCTTCCAGAGGTGGCAAGTAACAGACAAGGTTTTAGTGCTGAACAGTGTGTCACTCCTTGGATTTTAATGCAATGCTGCCACCTCGTGTCTTTGGGACTGCTGTGGTTGGTGTGCAGACTGTGCACAAAAAAAGCCCTAAAAAACCCATGCTGGACTGCTGAGTTGTATTGAGCATTCTTTGCTTGGAAATGATCTTTCCCTCTGCTGAAAATAGTATCAGCGGTAATAGGCATTAAAGAAACCCCATTCCTTTCCTGATTATAAGTCATAATGAAAAGGATCTGGATTTCTATGTCTAGGGCCACATGAGCTACATCTGTGGCTAATAATCCAAAATAACTTTGGGTTATATTGCTTATATTGGGGAAGGTAACACCAAAATACTGGTTTTTAACAAATTTGGTCTAAGAATTTTTGAAAATGAGAAGACAATTCAAACAGCAGGCTCCAAAGCAGGTAGAGGTATTATATGCCTCTGTATTACAGCTTGCTCTATTCTGTTGGAAATGCATTGGAAATCAGCCTCCAGATATGTTTTGATACTGGAGAGGAGAGGAAATATTAAGCATTTTTTAATATAAGCATTCAAGAAATAAATTTGATTTCGGCATTTCTCAGCTGCCTGATCTGCTTAGGAGTCAGCTCTCTTTTTAGACCAAGAATATTATTTATAGAGAAATGGAAATTGCCCCAATCTGTTCTTCCCTCTTTTACAGCGATCTTGTGAACGGGTTGGTGGCATTGATGAACAGCAATGTCAGCAGTCCTGTCAACTTGGTGAGTATGAGTGCTCCACTCTCCTGAGTTACAGTGCTCTGATCAACACCACCTCTGTTTTCCTTCTTGTCACTGATACTGATTTCTAGAAGAAATAAATGCAACAAAGAAAGGTCTTTCCATTAGGAGGAACATATTTTCCCATGTACTCTCTTTATAAATAAGATTACTAAGCCCCTAGATATTGAGAACTTGCAGTTCCAAGAACAGGGTAAATTTGGAGTTTTTCATTTGTTTTCACAAGATGTGTGTAATTAGAATATGAAGGAAAAAAATGTGTGGGGGACACATGCAAAGTGCACCAAGAAAATGAAGACTGATTTTAGTGGGGAAAAAAGCACTGAAGGAATACTTAGCTCTAGATAATTAGAAATAATTTCATACTACCTTGCATTCAAGGAAAATGTGGTAGCATTTTATGGTATAGTTCTCTAATACTGTTTGAAATGCTTGGAATTCTACTTGTCTAATAAGATTTTTGTTCTGTCCTGTTTGTTGTCACTTTATTCTTAGTAGTGGATTTAAGAATAGAAGAAGGATGCATATCCCAAGTCATTTCTTATGTATGCCAGCTTTTACCAAATCAGATACTCAGCTCTGCAGGGCCTTTGTTCACTAGCTTTTGCTTTTCTCTTGTGGATGTGAATTAATTTCTGTGTTTCTATCCAAATGCTGGTATGTTTAAACTCTATCACATACTTTGTCTTCAGAAAACTCAGTATTTAAATCTATATGTATCTTAAGTGCTCAGCTTTAGGTCAAACAAGATGTGGTAAAGAAAATTTTTGAAACAACAAAAGCTAGGGATGGAGGGACTTGAGCCTGATGAGGGTGAGCTAATGCTAGCAGAAAGTGTTCAGATTGTGAACTGTTGATCAGGAAATGATGTGATGGTGAAATGATGCAAGTTGGTGCAAAAAACCCAGGAATATTATATAGGAAAGCAAGTAGCCCTTATGTATCGATATGTAAACTGTAGTAAATTCAGAAGCAATTGTTTGCAGCTAAATGAGTCTGGGTTCCTAACTTTGGATGAACCAGGAACTTAGCTTACTTCTTCATGATACCTGTGAACAGCTGAGCACTGCCCTTGAATCCAGATTTCCAAATGATGTGGCTGTGTGGGCTGCTCAGTGACATAGGCCTTCACTGTGATTGCCAGCTCTTTACAGACTGACTTTTGGGGGGTAGCAGGGAGCAACACCTCCCTGCATACACTGAATTACCAACATGAATATAATGAGTAAGGAGCTTGTTGAATTTGCCTTTCTTTTTTTTTTTTTTCCCAACAAAGTAGAATAAAGCTTAAAGTTTAGCTTTTTCAGAGTTTTAACATGCCCCTGTTGGAACCATCTTTTGTCTAACATGTTGTAAGGTGTTTAATTGTTACTGAAATGAGCATCTTTTATGTTTGTAGGGAAACCCAGAAGAGCACACTATCCTAGAGTTTGCCCAGTTAATTAAAAAACTTGTTGGTGAGTATGATTAGTAATTCTTTGTAAAGTTTATGCAGTACTTACTGTCATTAGATAATTATTCCTTGATTAGTGTGTGTAATATGTGGATAATTTAATTAGTCTTTGGATTTCTTAATAATTTTATCAAAAGCATTTAATCATATCATTAAATATTAATAAGATAATCCAAATCCTCTCAATTGTCTGTAAACTATTGCATGAAGAGTAGAATGAATACATTTTCTGTGTATCTGTGCAATCTATAGCCATTCATTTTTATAATGTTTAAACAATTGTTTAGGTTTGTTTTAGCACAAGGATGATACATAAATGGAAATGAAATATATGATATGAAAATATCCTGCATAATATCTTAGCTGCAATAGGGATACTTCAGGAAGGTGGTTCTTCACAGTTGTGCAGGGTGTTTTCCTTCAGCTACCATTGAAAACCTCATACTCTGGCAACAATCTTTCTCTGTTCTTTTCACTGTTTGTAACAGTGAATCCTGAAAGTGTTGACAGCACTTGGGAAGAAAACACTGTGGCTTCCTCTTCATTCTTGCTCTGACACCTGTAGCAAATCAGAGCTCTCGAGAATGGAAGGAAATGGTTGTGGTTGGTCTTCTAGTGTAGCTCCCTAATGAGATGAAACATCCTGCTGCCATTAGCCAAGGGCTTTTTGTCTGTACATTCCAGAAGTGCTTCTAACAGATCTGAAAAAGACGAGTTCAAACATACAACACAGAAGCTGATGCATGTGTTGTTTCTAATAAATGACTGTTCCCTCTGGAAAACATTTGTGAGTCCACAGTTCAGGGAAGGAAATGGAAAAATCACAGCACCAAACCCATCAGACACATAGATAATTGTCACCTCTGTTTGTCTGTTCACAAACAACTTGATGTGTTCCAGTCCACTCACGGAGGCGCTTTGGTTCTAAAATGGCATATAAACTACTTGCTAGGTTTGGTTAGAAGAATTGGCCTCTTTCTGTGTGTTGTTCTGAGGAAAGGCAAGTGTTTTGGTCTGATTTAAATCAGACTGGAGATTATGGGCAAAGAGAAACTGATGCCCTTTTGTAATGCCAAAGTGCTGTCATGGTATGGTTGAGGTTGGAAAGGACTTCTGGAGGTCACTTGGTCTAACCCCTCAGCTCAGGCAGGGGTTTAGCTCAACCTAAAACTGGCAGTGGCCCAGGGCCACGTCCAGGTGGCTCCAAGGGTAGAGACTCCACATCCTTCTTGGGCCATCTGTGTTTCAGTTTGTGTCCAGTGTCTCTGATCTTGTCACTGGGCAGGAGCCCGGCTTCCTCTTCTTAATACCCCCATCTGGTATTTATACACATGGATGAAATTCCTCATAGTCTTTTCTTCTCCAGATTGAAGGGCCCCTGGTCTTTCAGCCTCACTTAATTCTCGAGTCCCTTCGTCCCCACCATGGCCCCTTTGTTGCACTCACTCTGTATGTCCCTGTCTCTATTGTACTGGGGAGCCTAGAACTACACCCAGTTCTCCATATGGATCTCACCAATGCTGGTTAGTGGGAAAGCTGATCTTCCTTGTTCTGCTGACAGCATTTCTGCAGCCCAGGATATCATTTGCCTTCTTTGTGGCAAGCATACAGCTTGGTGCCCACCAGGACCTTCAGTCCTTTCCTGCCAAGTTATATTCCAGATGCTTGGCCCCCAGATTCATGACTGAACTTAACTGAATTTCATGAGGTTGCTGTGAGCCCTTTCTCCAGGCTCCTTTCTTGAGGTCTGGATGGCAGCACAGTGCTGTGGTGTATTAGCAATTCTTGATCCAACAGTGACCCTTGGGGTATAGCAGGAGTTACCAGTGTCTAATTGATCACCACACTCTGGGCCTGGCTGTGCAGTTTTCAGTCCTCCTCACTGCTCATCCAGCACTCAGTGAAAGTGTTATGGGAGACGGTGTCAAAAGCAGCACTGAAGTCAAAGCAGGTGGGACCCACTGCCCTGCCCTTGGCTACTGAAACAGTCAGTTGCTCATAAAAGGGTAATAGACTGGTGTGTGAGCATAACTTAATTTTTGTGGATCCATACTTTTGTGACATGCTTTGTGAACTCGTGTTGCTGTAGGACAGGAGGGTCACCCAACTGTTGCATGCAGTGCACCTGTGTCGGTGCAAAGCATTTCAGTGGTTGAATTATGAAGCAGAGAGCTGCAGAAAGACCTGCTGCTCCAGTTGGTAGAAAAGAAGGAAGTGCAAAGCATTGTGAATTGCAGATGATAAATCACAGTGTCTTGTTTAATAGGCAGTGGGAGTGAAATCCAGTTTCTCTCAGAAGCACAGGATGACCCTCAGAAACGAAAACCTGACATCAGAAAAGCCAAGTTACTGCTTGGCTGGGAACCTGTGGTATGTACAGATGAATTACTGTTGCTGTGTGGTAAAACACCAGGAGGCAGAGGGGGCTGAGGGAGGTCCACATGATAACAGTACATCTCCCTTGCTGGAATAACTGCCTTACGCCATTTCCAGACCAGTTTTAACATTTTAACTTTTTCACTTGCATATTATGAGATGTTTACCTTTCTGTAAGCCCTGTGACTCATTTGAATTATGTGGTGCATAGATAGTTTTGTTACCAAGCCTCTAGCTAATGGGTTTGCTAGTGTTGCTACAATCCTCATTCCTGTTCCTGGCAATAGGAGTCGGTTTGCTTGGAGAGGTAAGATCTGCCTAATTCCCAGAAAAAGTGTGACTTTCTTAGCCAGCTCCTCATTCTAACTAGAACAATGGTTTGTAGCCTTTTTTAAATTTGCAGACAAAAGTCATTCCAGGGAACATATGAACCCACCTAGTAAATGTAAGCCTAATAATAGAAAAAGATCCAGACGCTTCTTAAAGGATTCACAGAAGCATTTGATACTGATAGACCATGTCTGACAGCACAAGGGTGATGGCAAATTGTTGCAAACACAGAAGGTTTAACTTCTCTATTTCTGGCCTTCTGTGTTTGGCACAGGCAGTAACAAAACTTGCTCTGAAGTAGCAGTACAGAGTTGCTACAGCAAGGCAAGCAGTTTCTGTGCTGCTGTTTTTATCTTCCTGTATTGGTGATGGTGTCAGCAAGCATGTCAGAGCATATGGCTCCTGAGAAAACAACTCCTCTGTTGTTTTCAAAAACAACTCCATATTCTGTGCCTGTATTTAAACACTGCAATTTGTAGGATTACAATTATTTGTATAGGATTTAAGAATATCAAATGAGATACTGGATGCCAGCTTTATCCCATGCTGTGAAAGAGGCTCTTTAATCCTTAAAAACAGAAGGGGCTTAAATGCTGGGTGTTTGTCTCTTTCAATGCATTAGGAATTGAAAGTAGAATTATGCATGTCTGTTTTGATACTTAACAGACCCATCATAACCATGTGTGAGATTTAGATTTGTTGGGTTTTTCGACTTATATGTCAGAAAATACATGTGCTGTTTAAAAGCTCAGCTGCATATCAGCAGTGAGGAGATGTAACCAGCATGTGGTGCTGTTAATGCTTAGATTGGCTAAGAGTGAGACTCCCTGGCTGCCTTGTGATAACTGTTAGATAAAAGGTACTGTTGTGAAATGAGCTGATGTGAACGTAGAGTGATACAATTCTCTCCTTGCTTTTGGGAACAGGTCCCATTGGAAGAAGGTTTGAATAAAGCAATTCATTATTTCCGTAAAGAACTTGAGTATCAGGCAAACAATCAGTATATTCCCAAACCAAAACCTGCAAGGATGAAAAAAGGAAGAACAAGACATAACTGAAGACTATTAGTTGGACAGGAAATTCCCTGCTTGACATTTGACAGATGTAATTTTTTTTAATTTTATTTTTTTTTTCAAGAGAGAGACTTTAAAACAGGTATCATGAAGAACGAACTGGAATTTCATTCTGAAGCTTGCTTTAAAGAAGTGGATGTGCCTAAAAATAACATAAATATTCCCTTTCCCTGCAAATCTTGCCTTGCACTTTTTAAATCTGTCTTTTTATGTAAAATAGAGTAGAAGCATCTTTTAGTATCTTCAAGTTTTATATCTTGGTGTGAGATCATTTTGTTGTGACTGTCCTTGACAGTTTTATTTACTGGTTTCTTTGTGAAGCTGATGATAAAAACAAACAAGATGGAAAATGCCAATTTATTTATAAAATGGGTACTATAAAATATGAGATGTTCTACTATGCATAAGAAAAAAACTAGTGGTATTGTCAGGTGAGAGACACTGGCATCTGCATATAGAAGAGTTTAAAAGAATTCTGTATGAGAGCTTTATGTATTCTTTAAAGAAGAGATTTTTTCAAAGGTTTAGTTTTAGTTGTACACTTGAATTTGAGATATTTTCATTGATTACCATGGATAAGGATATTTTGAATCACTACTGTGTTGTGCGTACTCTGGGAATAAAGTTAATGTATTATTGGTTACAGTGGTTGAATATGCTATTTTAATAAAATATTGAAACTTCTGTTTATTAGTTTCAAGGTTTCACTGTGGGCATGTCTCTGGATTTGTACGTCTGTGGATTTATTGTTTATTAATTATGAAGTAGCAGTCCGTAAATAATCCACTCAAAGTTGATAACTTTGGTCTTGCATTGCTTGTCTCTTAACAGATGTATAGTAAGGGCTGCATGGTTTTGTCTGATCTATTTTCTCTTGAAATAGATCAGACAAAACCATCCTGGTTTATTTCAATTCAGGTAGTTGATAGTGATGCAGAGTATAGTATTTCTTTAAACCATGGAACCTAACTTCAGCCTTCCTGAGGAAATACTGAGGAAGTGTTTCTGTTTTAAGCAGTTACTAAATTGCCAGTAAATGCTTTCAACTTTGGTAACTATACCTGTCATCTTAGCAAAAAACCCAAAAACAACCAAACAAAAAAACTTTCAAATCCCCTTATTTTTAATAATTCTCCTAGTTTTTAAAAGGTGTTTGGCTTAGTGCCACTCAAAATTGATAATCCTAAACCTCATCAAGCAAAGTGACTTCACTTTATCTCATTAAAGCTTGGTGTTTTTATTAGCTTTTGAGTATCTTTACGCTCGGGATTTTTTTTTTGTTGCCAATAGCAGTGATGTTATGCCCAGCCCTGGGAAGACTCTGAGAGCCGTGTGGCACTTAGGCCCCTTTGTCTGAGCTGTCTGCCAGAGCCTCCCAGTGCTTGCATGGCTTGGAGTCCCAACCAGTCTGTCTGCTAAAGTTCCCAGTGACTCCAGCAGTGGTGGGGTTGCTGCATTCATTGCTGTGCCTTGCCTGGAGTGGGGCTGCAGGGATCCTTTTAAGACTAATGGGTTTTTCCTTGCTCACAAGTGCACGTTTTCTCCCATTGGAAACCTGCCATACAGCTGAGATGGGGAGCCAGGGTGCATTTTCCTGTCTGGATTCAGAGGTGGAATTTCAATATTATACATTAACTCAATCTTTTCACAGCCGAGCAGCTTGAGATCTGCTTTTTTTGTATGAAGCCTTTTTCTGGGTCCTTGATCTGGGCATTTATTTCATACTAAATTGCCTGCAAAGTAGACCATGGTGTGCTGCTCCAAATGTGCCTGTAACCTGTCATTACTGAAACACTCACAAAGCACAGCCTCTCCCTGTACTCAAAGCCACAGCTGGACATGTGTGAAAGTAATGCCCACTTCTTCAATAGTTCTTTGGAGAGAACTGTTAATCAGCTCCCAGCATGGTGATTTTAACCCTTAAAACCCTTAAACTAGAGATTTTTATTTGGGGGATGATGCTTTTTCTTCTTAGGTTTCACTCCTTGTGCAAGTTGAGCCATTGAATGCCAAAGTCTGTGAAGAGATGGGAGATGGGTGTGACCCTGGCTCAACTTTCAGTGCAGCCGTGGAGAGTAAATGGGAGCTCTGTCTACCAGCTGTCACTTCCAGGGCTGGTTTTTTATTTAATCTAGTGACTTCAGTGCAAAGTATGTGAATTTGTACAGGCACAAGCATGCTAGTACAGACTAGCAAAACTGTGTGTGTTCAAAAAAAATAATCCCCTGGGAAGTCTGAACCTTTAGATACGAGAGAGGGATTTAAAAGCACTTTAGGTTGCTTCACAGCCTGACTTCCTTCATAAAAGGAGCAAATTTAAGAGAGGGCAAGTGGCTGGTACCAGTACAACCCATCTGTGAGTGTGTGTGATGCCTCCCACTGGGCCTGAACGAGAAGACTGTGGATTTGCTACTTTCCTTGAACTGTTTCTAGTTTTCGTTTGACATTCCTGATTCAGCTCCCATATTCTTTTTTTAACAGTGTCTTCCAGAAACAGGAGCTGAGGCAGCTGTTGCCCTTAGGTTCTGAAGCCAGTGACTGACCCTGGGGCTGATTCAAAAGGCAATCATCATGTTGAGTCTGCTGATGCTTGAGACTGAAAGTCTGGGGTACTTTTGAAGTTGTCTGCTCTGAACTGAGTCTTCAGGAAAGCAGATGGAGTTTGCATGTTGGTGCTCTGCTCCCATCTGGGGTTAGACATCTCAGCAGGAGAAAGAGGCATCAGCTGTGTTGAGAACCACAGATAAGAAAGAGCTGCTGCCTCTCCAGAAGAGCCACTTTTATTGGAGGGTGGTAGAATGCTGCACTGAAAGCTTGGAAATACAGGATTTGTGAGTAAATGAAGCTGAGACTGAGACACGCTCGGGATTTTTTTTTTTCCCCTAGAAAATTTGAGAATTGGAATTTTCTGCTGTCATCTGGTCAGCAGACAAGGTAAAATGAACATGACCATACTTGAGGTGCCTATTTACTCGCAGTGATCTGTACAAATGGACAGCTCAACTGGTGCTGGGTGCAGGTCATCACTCTCAGTAGGAAATACACAATGCAGCAGAGGGAACTGGCCAGCTTGATGCTGCTGAGTGAGACCAGCTTTCCAGAAGGAAGAGTGTGCAAGGCACCTGCTGCTGTGTGTCCTTTGATCCTCACAAGGAGGACCACTCCTGCTGCTGGAGGTTACTACAGCATGAGATCCATCGTTGGATTTTATTATTTTCTTCAAAGATGATTTCCTTAATTTCTCCTTGTAGTCTTCTAAGGAGCATTGTCAGCCATATTTCTAGTCTACAGACAAACTACAGAGGGGCTTGCAGACTAGTTCATTTTAAGTAGTTCCATGAACACGTAGTCTAGAGAAGCCTCATGCCTAACTTTTTGGTATATGGGGAAATAATGATCTAATAGTTTTTGTGTCTAAGATGTTTGCAGCTTCTCTTAACCTGTATAGACTCTGGTGGGTTTAGTAGCCAGTGAGTTCACTGCCATCTAAGGAGTAATGTGTCTTAATCTATCTTTTTCAATAAATTTTTAATTTTGAAAATAAATTAAATTTTTAATTCAGTAACTTTTTTAATTTAATTTTTTTTAAACTTAATATATTGGAGAAAAAAAGGAATTCACATTTCGTCAGGGTTTGAATTGAGTTTCAAAGTTGACAGAGGCAAAATTGCCTTAGAGAACAGGCTACAGCAGGCAAAACAAGGCTTCGATTAGTTTGATGGATTGAGCCAGTCCCCAGCCTTGCTAGTATTGAGTTTAATGCTGCTTGAGGCCAGGAGGTCTCTGAGGGTTCTCAGGGGCTTGTCAGGGGCTGGTCCACAGGAAAAGATGCTTGTTTAACAGCAAGGGAACTGTATACTCAGTGCTGCTAGCCTTGCCAACCATACAACCCTTACCTGAAGTTGCTGGGAATGGAGCTGCCACAAATCCATAGTTCCTCTGTAGTGAACATTTCTGTGTGTGGGGATTTCACGTGGCAGAAGGGAGTGCCTTATTTGCAGCTCTTGAATGCTTAGAGCTGCCATGAAGAGCAGCAATAGTTGTGAAGCAAAGCAGGGTTCCTTCTGTGTGGCAGGAGGCTCCTGAGTGCAATTCTCTATCATCAGGGAGGCTTTGCTAAAATAACAATTCATCTTTCTTGCAGAAAATCCCAGATGTTGGTTCTCTGTTCCTGGTCTCAGTCCTTCTCTCACTTGCTTATTTCTAGTAACAGATTTGGCAAGTCTTTGTCCATCTTGGTTTGTTGCCATTTACAGCCTGGAAAAAGCACCAGCTTATTTATTCTTGCAGTGTTTTCCCTAGATGCTGATGTACTCTTTCAGCAAGGAGCAGGATCCTCTAAATACTCTGGTCCATACCATAGCTGAAACAACTGGAAGGTCCAAAGCACAAAGCCACAGGGAACAGTGGCCTTAAGTGCTGTTGAAGCCTTGCACAGCAATCTGTGCTCCATCCACCCCACTGCAGAGAAAGCTGTTTTCAGCAAGGAAGGCTACATCTTCCACCTGGGAAACAGTCCTGGGATAGAAGTGCTCATTCCCCATCCCCCAACATGTTTGTGTCACTAGTAGGAACTTAAAGGGAATGATGACCTGTCCTCCTCCAAAGAAAAAAGGGCACAGCAGTAATACTTCTATTCTTTGGCAGAAGGGTTTGCTGGCAGGTGTTACCAGCAAAGGAGGCAGCACTGCCCTGTGTCTGATGGATCTGCCTGGCTGACACTGACAAACTCGAGGATATTGCAGCATCAGGCTTTGAAACATGAAGCACTGGAGCATGGCCAAGCTGTTCCTGCTCTGAAGAGAGCCACAATGAACAATTGCTGCTCTTCTGTCTTGCTGGAGAGGTTATGTTATGTCAGTGCTGGGATGGCTGAGGGTGATGGTGATGTGAAGTGCTCTCTGCTGTCAGCACAACGGGATTGAAATGCTGAGAGGAAGAGCACGGTTCTGTCTATGGTTTGGGACAGACACAGTTAAAGGGAATTCAGCTTTGAAATACTCTGTGCATATCTGATGATTTAAATTTTTTTTCCCCAGTAGTCTTCCCCCTTTTGCTCAAGCCTGATGGCTCATCCTTGCTTGCTTTCCATCATTGCAATTGCTGCACTGCAAGGCAGGTGCACCCCTCTGCAAGGAGGGTGCCCTCAGAGCTGTTGCCTTGTGGTGAGTGACCCCAGCCAGCAGCAGTGTGCCCTCACAGCCACTCTCTCCTCCTGCCCCAATGGGAGAGAGTTAGACAGGATAAGTACTCTTGGAGGCTGAGGTAAGAGCACTTTAATGAGTGAAGTAAAGAAGAAAACCCAAGTGATGCAAAGGCCACTCACCATCTCTCCCAAGCAAGCCTGGTGCTCACCCACTCTGAGAAACGCTTCCCTGGAAGGCAAAGCCCCCACCGTCTTCTTCCCAGCTTTTAGTGTTGAGCAAGTCATTACATCATTTGGAGTTGCCCAGTTTGGGTCATCTCTCTCACCCACGTACCCTCCCAGCCTCTCACCTACTCCTAGCCTGCCTGCTGGGGGACCGTGTGGAAAACAGGCTGTGCAGGCGCTGTTCACCCAAAGCAAAAACTTTGTGTTCTGTGTTGTTACATAGAAAGTTAACTCTATCCCACTCCTTAACCCTGCAACACAATATAATGGAAAAGATTTGGTTTTTTCCTCAGAGAATTCAGGAGACCATAGATTTGGTTGTGAGCCTGCAAGGCACAGAAAGGTCCTAGACTGAGTCCGCCTGCAGGAATGGACAGAGTTTACAAAGGCCTAGGGAGAGATGGTCTTTATTTACAGCACTTTTTAAATTCTTCCTTATTCAGCTGGTCTGAATTCCCAGTAGTAAATTCTGGGAAATGATGGAAATTACCAGCATGGTTCAAAACGTTGCCAAATTCAGTGCACTTTTTGGATAATACACAAAATGGAAGTATTCTTCTAGGAGTAGGTATTTTCCAACTGTGCAAAAGTCTGTGCTTGACTCAGAATGTGATTATTCCGTATTTGGAATAAAGGTTCTTCTACCAAGGAAATGCACCAGTTTAAACCAGTTAAACTGGCAAGGATTCTGCCGAGATTAGGCCTAGGGCAGGCTGAGGGTTTGGAGTGTGTTAGGCCAGCGTGGATCATTGTGTGCAGGGAAGTGACCAACAAGTTTGTACAGTTCAGCTCCCTCAGCAAAGAGCTGTCTCCTGGGAGGTGTTCCTGTGGGAGCTGTGTAGTGCTGGACTGCATCTCCTAGACACCAGTCCATCACACAACAAGGGCTTTAAGCAAAAGATTAGGAAATACACTCAGAGTTAAGAAAGAAGTGAAGTGTAAAGAATGGTGTTGCCATGATCCATGCTTTGGAAATTTCTTGTAAGCTTTAGATGAGAGACAGCTAAAGCATCCATGCTGTCTTCTCTGACTGCTACAGTTGGTAGAACACATTTAATCCCTCTTTATCCTGATTCTTCAGTTCCAGAAGTCAGGGAGCAGGCATCCTTCCTCACCTGCCCCTTCCCAGTCCTCTCCATTTGTCAAGTGCCAGCAGTGCTTTCCTCTGCCCAGCTCCTCCTGAAGCCCCTGTCAGCTGAAATCTCCCTCCCAGGCTGATGTTGCTGTGATACAAAAATTGGTTGTGTTTCAGGATTCTTAACATACCTGATGCCACCAACAATCCCCCTTTAATTCACTGTGTTTCACTAACAGATGCCCAGTCTCTGATATATTTTGATGCTCAGCCTAATGTGCCTTTTTCAGTCTAAATTGGGGTAGAGGGAATTTTTCAGTAGGAAATTATGATGTCAGGGGATTGTGTTGGATGCTGTCTGACACTAACTTAATTTTAAATAGCTTACTTTGTTGTTTTATTTTCCATTTTGAGCTAGGCTGAAAGTTTGACGCTAAGTGGAATGGACACAAAGGGGAATATTCAGCAAAGATAACCTTTGGGTTATCATGCCAGGGAGGGGCTGGGGCTGCTCAGGTTAGATGCTCTGAGCCTCAGCAATTACTGCTGAAGTCAGGTTCCTGCCTTGAGCCCATTCCCTGGAGGATCCTTTCACAGACTTTGTAGCTAGGCAAGCTCGTCTGCACTGAATTTAGCTTTTGTGAAAATCTGTGTCCTTGACCCAACAGGAGCTTCAGAAGTGCCGTGTCAGGCTTGGAGGGCTGCACACTGTAGGTATGGAAACAGCAGAGGAGGCAACAAGACAGCACTTCAATTGACAGGAAACCTTTTTTTTTTCTTTTCTCCCAAGGATAATTAGATTTATTTGTTAATAGAAATGTGAATGGGCAGGCACATCCTAAATGTACTGGCTTGCATTATGTATTCTATATGCCAAAGCAGAAGATATAATGCAATTTTGCAATTGATTGTAGGACAGCTAATGAAAAAGCCCTTTATAAAGGAATCTGTAGTAATACAGTTAGATTTAAACTTGCTGTTATGAAGTCTACTAAATAATGGCAAGCTGATTATCAAAAAAGCTTTATATTATAACACTTTATATATATAGTGTACTACTAAGTAACGATAGGTAAAAAAAGTCACATTGCTTTCATCAAAGTCTGGCAGTTCCTTTACTCTTGTTGTTTGACATGAATAGAAGAAAAAGCGGGTTCATTCTGACTGAGGGAGGCTCAGCCTGGGCCAGTGCAGCCCTTCAGGCACCAGCTGTAGCAGGATAAATGGCGTTAGTAATCGTCGTAGTTGACGCCTGCTCCGTGCCTGAAGCTGTGTGGGTTTCGTGGGCCGATCGGGGAATCTTCATCGTAGTGGTGCTGGTAGTATCCCCCGTAGTATTCATTACGAGCACGCCCCAAGTTTGTCCAGTAGGAGATGTCATCTTCAAATTTCTGCCAGAAAGAAAAGAGAGCATTTGCTTTCCAGCCTGAAACTACAGCCATGAGGTGAAACAGAAGGGGTGCAAAAGCCTCTTTCAGAAATTCGGATCCTTTGCACATTTGTCATAAATGAAATCTTAGATCTAAAGAGGGTTTGTGACTTGTACCCACCTTCTCTGTGGGATTATCAGGATCCTGTGTGCAGGAATTGTCCTGCCCAGCCCCACCCTGGACCCAGCCCCACAGCCCATGCCCACTGCAAAGTGCTGAAACTGAGAGCACCTTCATCTGAAATGTGCATTAGGCACCTTTAATATTTTGATTACCTTGTCAATGGTGGACTGTAAAGTTATGTCAATATTTTACAGTTAAAAATCTAAAGGTTTAGTTCTCCCTTGCATGTGCCCTTTGTTGCAATGTCCCTGACTGGGATCCAACAGGCTTTTGCTTTCTGTCTGTGATCTCTCACTCCCACATTGCATGGATAAAAACAAAGGTACAGTGCAGCCTTCCAGCTATGGAAATGCAATAAGCACTTCAGTTCCGCTCACAACAGCAGAGGAAAAGTAGTGTGCAAGGATATCAAATACTTGCCAAGCCAAAGCCTTCCCATCTGAATGACTCTTTGGAAATATTTTTGGCTGAGATTTGGGGAAAAGAAAAAAAACTTATGCAAATACACAATGGATAAGTATGGACCAAGTCCTTTGCTGGAACAAACAGTTATTTCATTGTTAAGACTGGGTCTTAATACTCAAGAAAACCTACTAAGTGGGTTCATTGTGTCCCACAACAGGCCTCATTTCAGTTTTTGAAGTGCATACAGGAACTCAAGAGGAGAATTCACTTTATCTGCATGGTTTGTCCTGTTTCTTTTGGTGTTTTCCCCCAGTCTTCAGTTTCTGATATATAAAACCATTTTTCCTATTTTTCCTATTCCTATTAGTGAAAGGGGATGTAGCCATGCTGTTGCGAAGTGACTTTTATCCATGTAATATCCAGGAGAATTTAGAAAAAAGTACCCTTCATTATTTCAGCTCAAGCAAAGGATTTTTTTTCTAATTGTTGCAGCTTTGAAAATGAGGGCATTCATCTTCCAAGCAATCCACATAGCATGAAGCTTTAAAATGAACTGCAGCTTGCCTGTGCCAATGCAATCTCATTAAACATATTCATACAGCTGACAGAAGCCAAGAATTCAACATCTATAACTATTTTTACCTCTTATTAAAAGCAGAAATTATTCTACTTGTGGGACTGCAACCAAACACACTTTTTTTGCCCTATTCCAGCATCTATTTAGTAGAGCTTTGTGCAGAGTTCGATTCCACCCCAGTGGAATCATAACTTTACACATATAAAGTGTTTTTTTAAAAATGTCCTTCTCATTTGAGGGGAAGCTGACTGAGTATTATCCAATGGTTTTCCTTTCACATATAGAGTGGAGGCACAGCTGCCAGTGTTTGTGATGGTCAGGAGCTGCCCATGCTGTGGAGGCACAAGTGTGCATTGGGTGCATAATGTCAGTGCCATTTCACTGAGGAGTGCCAATCACATCCAGCTCGGTGTGGATTTCTCAGCAAGTTTAAAAGCTGATTAGGTTGAGGCTGGAAAATCACTTCGCTGAAATACAATTGATTGCTTTCAGTCTGGCCACCTATTCCACAAAGCAAACGTTCATATGTCCAGCTACAATTTATTAAGCGTAAGTTGATAGCAGGCAGGAACTCCATACTAGACCTTAATGTAATTTTTTTCTACTAATAAAATAAGGCAAGGATCTCTAACATATAACAGAGGTTATATTTCTGTGTGACATTTGCCACTTCAAAATCTGTGCAGGGACACCTTTTTCTAGGCCCGGTTGCTCAAAGCCCCATCAAACTTGGCCTGCAACACTGAGGAACGCGGTATAAACCACGTCTCTGGGCACCTTGTTCCAGTGCCTCACTACCCTCACAGCAAAGAATTTCTTCCTAACATCTAATCAAAATCTCTTCTTTTTTTTCATTTAAACCAAATCCCCCTTGTTCTATCCCTGTCTATTCTCTCTCTTTTTTATAAGCCCTCTCCATTTCTTACACTCACCTGCTCATCGAAGCCCAGGTACAGGAACTGCTGGTACCACTGCTGCACGTCGGGCTGGCTGCGGTCCCACAGCTGGCGCCTCTGGCGTCTCAGGCTGCTCAGGAACTCCTTGGCTGCTGTTTCTTTCACTGACACCTCAGGCTTCGCAGCAGCAGAGGCTGAAATTTATTCCCCCCACAGAAGGCATGCCAGGAAATTTTTGGTCAGCCTGAAGCGTATTGCTTGCAGCAAGTAAGAAAATGATTCTCACATCATGCCATTACCTTTGCGCTTGCCAGTGCAATGCCTGTAGCAGAGTAACAGTAATAAACCCAGGAATCACCGATGTAATAGGATTTCTCTGCTACCCTCGTTCTCCTGGATTCTTGAAAAGCATTACTGAGCTCAAGTACAGCAGCTAACTGAGGAATTTAAATAAAAACACCCAAACTCAGCAAGCAGATACACAGTTTGTGCTTTCAGGAGAGAACAGGGGACTGGCCCTAAGTGCCACAGTTGCAGAAACTGGGTTGAAGGAGAGAGATGAAGTTAAAAAGACTGAGGAAACTGGAGAAACACTTAAAAAGAAATATTTTTTAATCTGATGTGTAAAAAAGCAGCATTTAGATGAGTGCTACTAAATGCCCTGTATGCCTGAAAATAAAAGCCCATCAGGTTTTCATAACAACCTACATGAGAGATGTATGGAAATGTGCCCAGCCTGCCAGACCCAGACATGCCATCTGGCTTGCTCCATGCCTAGGAGCAGCTTGCTGTGGCTGCTAGAGGAATTGATGCACCTCCCAAAGACATGGATGAGAGGACTACATGGGATGAGAAGAAATGGCCTCAAGTTTTGCCACAGAAGGTTTAGATTGGATATTAGGAAAAATTCCTTCATTTAAAGTGTGGTCAAGCTTTGAAACAAGCTGCCTAGGGAAGTGGTGGGAATTGTCATCCCTGGAAGTGTTCAAAAACCTCATAGATGTGGCACTTGGAGACATGGTTGGGTGGTGAATGTGGCTCTGCCGGGTAAATGGTTGGACTTAACATTAGAGATTTTTCTAATCTAACAGTCCTGTGGTTCTGTGACTGGCCACACATGGAAATGATAAAATATGGTATTGATCTGGCTGTGAAACAAGAAGTGTGTAGGAGTAGGAGAAGTCTTGCCTTCAGATGGTTCATTTCCATGAGGGAGAAACAGGGAACACGGATGTGCATGGGATTTTTGAAAGATGTGAGGGAAGAGACTGGAGTAGACAGGGAAGTCAAGTGGAGATGTGAAAACCACTGAAGTAGGAGCTGGGCAGACTCACAGAGGATGGCAAAGGGCTGCAGAGAGAAGGAGATTCTGAAGATAAAAGTGATAGATGAGTTGTTGCAATTAGTGGGAAACAGTAGGCTGTCCTGCAATGATGAGCTGGAAACCGATAATGCACCATGAGCTTGGGTGTTATCACTGGGAAGAGGAACAGCTGAGCAAATGTCCCATGAATGAGCCCTCAAACAAGGGACACTGCCAGCAAGGGAAGCAGTACTGAGCACTTGGCCTGCTAGCTTTAGAAATCAACCAGAAAAGGGGAGCAAGGCTGGAATTAAAGAGGCTGTATATTCCCTCCCTTATCAATTTTGCAGTTCTCCCTGATCTAAGCCATGTTGTCTGCGTGCTACAAGAGCCCTCCCCAGGCAGGCCCTCTCCCCAGGGGACCTGAACAAACACGTGGCCACTGCTGTGGTGTGGGAAGGTAGCTCTATCTTCACACAGGCACTGCAGAATGGTGATGCAAGGAACCCGCACACCAGGAAAACAGAGGTGGGTGGGATTTATGTTTTAGTTCTGGTAAGAGGTGTGGAGTGATGCTGGAAAAAAACCCCAGTATGAAATTAAAAAGCCTGGCAGAAAGTGAGAGTCCCCTATGTGGGGATATAAAGTCTTTGCTTTAGCCATAGAGCAGGCTGAGGGGAGCTGGCCAAAACTTCTGGGATGTTTCCTCTGCTGTGGTGCAGCTTGTTCCCAGCTGGCATTGTTTCTACCACCCTCCCTCACCCAGCCAGCCATTCCATGCTTCTGACTACTGAGCCTTTGGCTATCACCTCTCCCGTAAGAGAGCAGTCTTCCAAAAAGGAAGCACATGTGGGGCCAAGAAGACAAAAAGAACAAGTCAAGGCATCATAGGCAAGCCAGATTTGCACATATTCTTCCCTGAGCTTGAGCCAGCAGTATTTCCATACATTATAATTCCTTGGAAAAGTTTGTGACTTCCCCAAATAAACCAGATAAATGCCACGTCTGCCATGCATACACTGGAAAAGGCCTTGTGCTCTGTGCAGAGCAAAAGGCAGGCGTGCTGCCTGAGGCTGGGAATCCTGGATTTCAGAGGGAGATGTGGTGAGCAGAGCCTCCATCCCAACAACCCAAACAGGCACGCAGGCAGAGGCTCTGCCTGAGCAGGTTTTGGTGTGGCCCTCAGTGAGTGTGGCCCTGTGCTTGTAGCCTCCTGCTCCACCTGCACTCCTGGAGCTGGAGGTACAGGGACTGCTCATCGGCATCTTCGACTGACAGCAACCAACTCCAAGGAAAAACAGAGGAAGGCACTTTGCTGTCTCTTTGCTTACCTTCTCGTTTTTGAAGCATCAGTTTAAGCTTATTTCCCCTTGAAACATCTAGACAAAAAAAAAAAAAAAAAAAAAAATAAAACTCATACATTATCTGAGAAGGGAATAACAACAGCAACAACAATGACAACAAAAGATTATTTCTCAAAAACTGCCAGAAGTATTTTTGTCATAGGTCCAGTTCAGCAGACAAAGCAGACAAGTTTCTCCCAAGAAAACTTGCTCTCTTTGCTCCCCTTTCCACACTTGAGTGCAATATACACTACAGGGAAGCTTCTGACACTTCAGCTTTCTCTCCCCAGTTCTCTTGGCAAGGGAAACCCTACGCTGGCTTCTTCACCAAGTAAATTATATATTTCATCAGAAAACTGCAGCCGGTGCCAGTACCAGCACCCAGAGCAGCATGATAATACTGGAAGCTCCTGGTCGCTGGATGAGGGCTGTGCTAACAATCAGACTGCTCCAAAATTGTGCCTGGCATCCTGCCCCAGAGCACATCGAAGCAGTCATCCTGCTGGTCCCCAGATCGGCAGCGCAACGGGAGACCTGCAAGCGCTCGGCTGTTCCGAAATGCTTCAGTCGCTGTCAGACAAACACCTTTTTAAAAAGATGCCCAACTTGCACAAGGTTTGGAGCGTCCGAAGGCTCTCACCCCCACGGGATGCCAGGGGAGGGTTTTTTGCCGCTGGCAGTGCCGGGTTAGGCTTTCCCTGCGCCCCGCGTCCCGCACGCCGCGCTCACTCACCGGGGGCCGCGCAGAGCAGCGGGAGGAGGAGGAAGAGGAGGAGGAAGGAGGCTCCGGGCAGGGCCCCGCGGGGACACGGCGGCGGCATCGCGGCAGGGGCGGCGAGCAGAGGAGTCCCACCTGTGTGGGACGAGACGGAGAGGATGGAGGTGGAGGGAGGGACGGAGGAGCGGGAGCGGAGGGAAGGGCCCGTCCCGCCGGGCGGGGAGGGGCAGGGAGGCGGCGGGGCCGGGGGGCGAGGGCAGCGCTCCCGGCATCGGCATCGGCATCGGCAGCCCGGGGAGCCCCTGGGGCTGCGCACCCCTGCTCGGAGCGGGGACAGTCCTGTGGGCAGGACCAGGCACCCACCCCTGTGCTCGGCCACGTCCCAGAGCACTTTTTTGGGGAGTTACACATAATCAGTCCGGTGAGACTCGTGAAGACCTTTCAGCGGCTCATGCAGGCTTTTCTGACAGAGGAGTTAAAAAAAAAATTAAATGGCTGTAACGTGTCATTTCACATTGCTCTCGATACAAACCCAGTTTGTCAGATCCTTGAAACAGTACATGGAAATGGAGAGATTGTCCTGATGGAAAAACTAAACAGAATCAACCAAAGGTGACTTAGTTCAGGATTTTCTCTGTCTCACTTCCTCCCACCACCCAAACCCACAGAAAATCACAATGCATTTTAGCTGATAAGCTTTAAAAAATAATTTGGAAATTTTTTTTCTACATATGGACAGTTTTAGTTTATTGTCAGAACTCAGGGACCAAAAGCCAAACACACAAACTAAGAGCCCTTGCTCAGCAGTTTCATAACTCTAATGGTGCCTAAACTTACTCTTGCTTTTCCCTAATTCAGGTTTAAACCTTCCCTTGGTGAATTAATCTTCTATCAGTTCCTTCCCCTGCAGATGCCAGAAACACCCCAGATGAATTCCTAATTAATTCCTTACCCATCCTCAGACACCAACCTCTCTCTTCCCTTGCAGCAGAAACACATAGCGCTCAGGAGACCATAATGAGCATCTCACCTCCTGCTGAACCTGTGCCAGCAGAGAGCAAGGGAGAGCTGGGCTCCCTCTGTAAAATACTTGTGAGAAATCTGGCAAGTGCTGGGGCCTTGGCACCAGGATAGAAGGATCGGTTCCAGATCAGTTGCAGATGAACACACACACACACAGTGTATATTCTACATATAGCCTTTGTGTATAAATATGTACATTGAATATGTATGTGTATATATACACATAGCCACGAGTGCATGGTGGGGAGCTCTGCAGTGGTGTGGCAACTCCCTGTGATGAGATGTGGAATCCATACAGGCACAGCAGATCGTGGGGGTGGGACCAGACCCCATAGCTGGCTTCACCACTCACTGTAAAATGACCAGAGTGGGCTGGTCCCTCAGCAGTGTCCCAGCCACAGCCTGAATGCTGCTTCGGGAAATCACTCCTGTTTGCCCCACACATCTTTCCTCTTCTGAAACAAATCACTTGAATCTGCACTCAAAGCTTTTCCCGTGCTGCCCTTCATCCGCCAGCACCCCTGAGCCAAAGCTCAGGCATCTCTGCTCATCTTTTTGTAAGGACTTGTTGCAAGGACATGAAGTGATAGGACAAGGGAGAAGGGCTTCAAACTGAACGTTTAGATATTAGGAAGAAATTATTTACTGTGAGGGTGGTGAGACCCTGGAACCGCTTGCCCAGAGAAGTTCTGGATGTCCCATCCCTGGAAGTGTTCAAGGCCAGGCTGGATGGTGCTCTGAGCAACCTGGTCTTTGGGAAGACTTCCCTGCTTATGGTGGGGAGGGTTTGGAATGAGATCATCTTTAATGTTGCTTCCAACCCAAACCATTCTATGATTCTGTTATCCCAGTGCAAGTGGCAGTGTCGAAGTCGAACAACAGCTCCACCCGAAGTGCCTCTTGCTCTCTGCAGGAGCCACATCTTCCCACAGGGAGCGAGTGGGAGGGAGCAGCACCTTCCCGAACCCTGTGATGGAAGCACTTCCGCAGGAGGCTGGGGTCCCGGCTCAGCTCCCATGCAAATGTGAACCGGAACGTGTTTGTCTTTTCTGTCATTGTTTTCGAGTGTTTTTTCCCTGCTGCTCCATGCTTCAAGTGTCAGCAGACGGCACCGTGTGTTGGAGCAAACCCCCTTCTCCTGAATCAATGCACTCTTTCATCAGGTTAACGCTGACAGCCTGTCTGCTAAAACCACCACAGCTTTTGGGATAGTTGTGTGCAGAATACAGCTAGAAGGGACAGAAGTGAAGAGCACATACGCAAGACTACGTGGAAAAGCTGTGATGGAGTAAATTTATAAAACCAGGGCAATAACTCATGAATATTCATGGTGGACTGCTATACTGGTAATAGGAAAGGGTGTTTTGTTCAGCTGGTTGGTTTGTAACAAGTCTTCTGTGGGAGCTGGGGCTCTGCAGAACTTCAGGTGCTTTGTGCCTCTCAGCCAAGGAATTACAAAGCACAGAACCTCATCTGGATACAAGATACATCATGATGACTCAAGAAACTGCTGGGATAAAATGCAATCTTGGGAAACCCAGAGAAGGGATTGACTCAAGTACAAGGTTATTGTAGAAATTCATTGCTCCAGTGATGGAAGAAGTGATTGACAGAAGACTGTAACACTCAGGTTTAAACTGAGTGCAGTGTCTTCAAGAAGAAGTCACTTTCTCAGTTCAGGGGACAGAAGTTTTGACATAAGGTAAAAAAAACATAACAGCACTTCTTTTCAAAGACAGGGTTGAAAGGTGACTGATGTTTTCCCAGTAGCAATCTCTATTTCTTTTCAGGTTGTTTTAAGGACTTAAGGCAGTGTTGCCCTAGTATTGTGGTAAGACATATATTTTTCTGCTGAGCTTGCAACTCAAGTTCCAAGTATGTGCCCCCAAGTGAATCTTCAAGTTTATTGACATGTCTGCAGTACCCCTTTCTGTTATTTACCATGAAAAACCACAGTTGCTGTGTGAACAGTCAGAATATTGCAGCGTTGTCCCAGGATCTCTCCATCAGCAGTGACACTGGTCTATTTAAAACCTCCCTTTCTTCAGCATCACCAGGATCACCAACCCTTGTTCTTGTAGGTGACTTTAACCTGCCAGACATCTGCTGGGAACTTAATACAGCAGAAAAGAGGCAGTCCAGGAGGTTCTTAGACTTAGAGGACAACTTTTTGTCACAGTTGGTGGGTGAGCCCACCAGGGGTGGGACTATGTTAGACCCCTTGTTTGTAAATGGAGATGGGCTGGTGGGAGATGTGGTGGCTGGAGGCCACTTGGGGCACAGTGATCATGAAATTATAGAGTTCTCAATATTTGGTGAAATAGGGAGGAGCATCAATAAAACATTCACACTAGACTTCTGGAGGGCAGACTTTGGCCTGTTTAGGAGACTTATTCAGAGAGTTCCTTGGGAAGGAGCCCTTGAAAACAAAGGAGTCCAGGAAAGGTGGGCATGCTTCAAAACAGAGATATTGAGGGCACAGGAACAGACTGTCCCTGTGTGCTGAAAAATGAGCTGATGAGGCAAACATTCAGCCTGGATGGAAAACAAGGTTTTGAAGGAACTAAGGAATAAAAAGAGGATTCCTCCTTTGGAAGCAGGGTCAGGTGTCTCAGGAAATATTTAAGGGGGATGCTAGGGCATGTAGGAAAAAAAAATAGAGAGGACAAAGCTCAGTTAGAACTTAATCTGGCAACTTCTGAAATGAATAATAAAAAATGTTTTTAGAAATATATTAACAGCAAAAGGAAGGGTAAGACCAACCTTTGTTCTGTACTGGATGCAGGAGGGAACTTAGTAACTGCAGATGAGGAGAAGGCAGAAGTGTTTAACACCTTCTTTGCCTCAGTCTTTAGTGGGAAGATGGTTTGTCTTCAGGACAACTGCCCTCCTGGACTGGTAGATGGGGTCAGGGAGCAGAATGGTCCCCCTGTTACCCAGGAAGAGGCAGTCAGAGAACAGCTGAGCTGCTTGGATGTTCATAAANATTACCCAGGAAGAGCCAGTCAGAGAACAGCTGAGCTGCTTGGATGTTCATAAATCTATGGGATCAGATTGCATCCATCCCAGGGTGATGAGGGAGCTGGCAGATGAGCTTGTGAAGCCACTCTCCAGCATTTACCAACAGTCCTGGTGAGGTTCCAGATGACTGGAAGCTGGCCAATGTGACACTCATTCACAAACAGGGTGGGAAGGATGATCCTAGTAATTATAGACCAGTTAGCCTGACCTCAGTACCCAGTAAGGTTATGGGACATTTTATACTGATTGTCATCATGAAGCACTTAAAGGACAGCCAGGGTATCAGGCCCAGCCAGCATGGGTTTAGGAGAGGTAGGTCATGTTTGACCAACCAGATCTCCTTTAATGACCAGGTGACCTGCCTGGTGGCTGTGGGAAGGGCAGTGGGTGTTGTCTATTTGGACCTCAGCAAGGCCTTTGACTCTGTCTCACACAGTGTTGCCTGGAAAAGCTGCAGGCTGTGGCTTGGACAGGAGCACTCTGTGCTGGGT
>VYXF01007307.1:2113910-2254711 GCA_013397295.1 Polioptila caerulea
TTTCATACTGCTTCTTCCACTGACAGAGACAGGATCAGCCCTAAGTCCCAGGACAAACACCTTTTCTTTAGGAAAAGTTTACTTGTCAGCTGTGAGTCTCATTGACCTTGGCACATGGTTTGGGGCACATTTCAGCCATTGCAGCTCAACTGGTTGCACTATTTCTTTGGTCCATTTTATTAATAAATATTGGAGTTCATATTTTCCATAGAAAATAGCTTAAAATAAAATTGTTGAGATTTTTTTTTCTCAGGCTTGGCTACTGGTGATATTTTTTTCAGCTTTTGTCTGAGTCTGCCAGGTAAGAAATGGTATCTGTTGGTCTGTCCATCCTCCTCCCTTCACTGACTGACAGTATTTGCTGCCCTCACTGCAGAATTTACCTTACTGCTCTGGTGATAAGCACAGTGAGAAGCAGATTAGTTCAGCAACGTTATCAGATCATGGGTGCTTCCTTTCCACAGAGGGATAAAAACGTTTTCTCTCTAAGAAATTCTTCTCCTTTTTCTCTTCCACTGCCTCCAGCATACTTTTAGGATAAACCTGGGAGCATATAGCAAGTCTATGTGTCAGATTTAACAGGAAGGGAGATGGAGAGGGACTGTAGTACATTAATACCTGTCTTTTTGACATGGCCTGATTTCATTCAAATCATTCTTTCCTTTACTGCTGTCATTTGCGGTACTTATTTTTTATAGTCCACAATATATTTTTTTTAAACTCTTATTTCTGAGCTATTTTTTTACTTGTGTACATTGCCTTATTTTATTATTCACATCCAGAATGCACACATACTCTTATAAAAAAACCCTGAACAAACAAAAAACCCAGACCCACCCAACAAACAAGCTGCACCTACTCAAAGATTAAAAAATGCAAGGTCTCAAAAATCTTAAAGCTAACAATATGGTTTGTACACACAGTTTTTTCCCCAAAACTTTAGCTTTCTCCGGGTGTGGGTGTTACTCATGTAACAAGAAAGGCTATTTGACCTTGTGCTACATTGTCTCTCCAGTGACCACTGTTCCCAGAGATCCAGCCCTTCCCTGAGGAGAGTCCAACAGTAATGGCAGAAGCTCTGTTCTGGTTGCCATGTCTTCCTGGGCCCTGTACCAAATGCAAATCATGACAGCATTATTTCCTTCCTCAGGCTTCACAAGAAGCTGGCTTGGTGAAGCTCGATGCTTGATAAGCCCTGTTCCCAGAGCAGGTGGCTGCAGAAAGAGAGGCAATCTGGCTCCACACGGATCCCAACCCACCTGATTTCTTCCTTCTCCTGTCTCGTGTTTCAGGCTTTGCCTAAAGCTGATCCCTGCAGGACAAATCAGTGTCTTCGTGACCCCTTAGCAATGACACCAGTGAAAACTGGGCATGTTCCAGAGTGGATTTCAGCCTGTGCAGGGATGTTTACTAGCAGAACAGGTTTGTCTTCTGAGGAGCAGAGAGGCTGAGACAGTGACAGGTGAATCTGTAAGAGGTCTGCTCAAGATTTCCCTCCCTGTGCCGCAGTCCCCACAGTGCCAGGAACCCGCAGCAATTCTGGACAGCCCTGTGCATCCCCACTGCAACCTCCCCAGCACAGCCATGAGCCTCGGAGACCTGCAGGGACACAGTGTGTGCCCATTGAGCACATGTTGCAAAAATAAGGATGTTTTATTTGAAATAGGAGAAAGAATGCAAGTTCATGGGGAAGGAAAAGGGGAACATCCCAGAGAGCTGCTGCTGCCATTGGTTCAGTTTGAAGCCCACATTTCAAAGCAGAGGACCTGGAACATTGCCTGGAGTGTGCCAGGCATTTTCAGCATAAACAAAACAATCTGCTTTTCCCTGCCTGCCTTCTCAGGCAGGTAGGAATCACATGGGCTGCAGCTTTCAGCAGCACTGCCAGCCTGCCCGAGGCAGGCCCACGGGATGCAAAACGTCTGCCCAAACAGTCGAAATACAAAATACAGCAGAGTCACCCACCACAGAGGGCAGGTGCCTGCTCTCTGCTGGGGTCAAACACAAGTCCTTGGGAGCCTTAGGAACATGCGATGGATCCAGCTTGGAGCATGATTTTCAGGTTATTAGAGCAGAAACCTCAGTTGTCTTCCTGACTTTATCACTCATGACCTTACACCTCTCTTGATCTGCTCTGTGGCTGCCCTTGCTGGCTCTGCTTTGTATCTGTGCTTCTCAGTTTCACCAATGCCATGCCTGTGAACAAGCCCATGCTTCTGCTCATCTGATGTTGGATCACCTCTCTAATTTACAGTTCAGTTTGTTTCCAGGAGAATGCACTCTCTGTACTCTGTGCTGCTGCTGAGTAAGAGCTAGTGACATCTTTAATCTTCCCCCGTGAAGCCCCACTGCATCCAGCTGTCCCTGGATGCCAGCGACTTCAAAGGGCGGGTGGCTGTGGGCTATGGAAATGTGAGGGGATGTTTTTTGCCTGTTGAGATCATTTAGGCACCCACCCTCCAAGTATTCATGCACACATGCATTTTTGATCACAAGAGCCTTATGGAATCCCATTTATGTCAGAAAGATTAAACCCCACTCTATGCCTGGATATCACAAAACACTGTTGTACAGAAGGGTGGCTCCGCTGGAAAGGTGGGCATTTCATCCCCATCTCTTTGCTCTCCTGGGGCTGTGTTTGGTGAGTGACAGAAAGGAAGGCTGCTGGTCTCTGATCCTGAATCACAGCATGGGGCCTGACCCAGCTCACGTCAGCTCTCCTTGTGCTAGCAGGACTGCACAACACCTGAACTCATGCTGGCTCTCCATCAACCATGCAGAAGAACCTGCCTGCACTTGTTGATGTAGATAGGCCTCCAGAGTCCCTGCTTGCTCCTTGAGATATTGGCGTGATTGCTCTTTTGCCTTGGAACTCCTGCCGTGGAGGATGGCACAGAGGAGGTAAGACACTGCCATCTATCTCCAGCATGTTGTTTCCCTTCCATCAAAAATGTCTTGGTAGGTGACAGCCATGGTTTGGGTCAGATCACTCAGTTTCTGGTTTCAGACCAGATATCAACTTTAATCTGAAAGTTAATCAGCTTCAGAGAGAGGAATTCAGAGCATGTAATTCTTCAAGTTGGAATGAGCAATTCAACCACTGACTTTTACCAAAACCAACACAAAATTCTTTCTCCTCCTCCCAAGACCTGCCATTACAAACCTTTGTGTCTGATTCCTTATTTATTTTAAAGTGGACCACAGTGATTTTTGCTTTAAAGAACATTGTGCTGGTTTAACACATTTTCACATCCTGCATGGCAGACCTGAAGTACTTTCCTAAGTGAAGGACAGTGACTGCCTTTTTATTAGGCAATTATTAGGTTTATTAAGTTTCCACCTGATGGCTACAATTAAAAGATGCTTTCACCTGGTAATTGTTAAAATGGGCTGCAAGTGTAGTATATATTCCTGAATAGTATTTGGAACTGGGGAGGACCTGAGCTCAGTAATGCCCTGATGCCACCAATGTCTTTCTTTCATGTGTGAGTCCAGGTTAGGGTTTAGCCATTTGGCAGTGAGTAAACACAGAGACAAACATTTGAGGATTTCTTGTGCCTTACAGAAATGGCACAGGCACAGTAACAATACTATGATAGACTGGGAGAGGCCACACAGTGGCACTAGATTGTTTATTTTTACTCAACTTATAACTGGAATAGCATCTTCTTAAAGATGCTCACTTAAATTTGTAATTTTTAGGTTGTTTAATGGAGATGCAGGGACAGCAATATAAGTTTGATGGTGGCAATCACACAGAATCATTTAGGTTGGAAAAGACATACAAGATCAGCAAGTCCAACCATTGGCCAATCACCACCTGGTCAACTAAACCATGGTGTTCAGTGCCATGTCCAGTTGTTTCTTAAACACTTCAAAGGATGGTGACTTCACCATCTCCATAGGCAGCCCATTCCAAAGTTGTTACCCTTTCTGTGAAGAAGTTCTTTGTGAATTTCAGTTGTTGATAATCACTTGTTAACCAGAGATGGTAAGATCACCTAATCATAGAAACACTTAGTAGGGAAAGACCTTTAAAGAGCATGGAGTCCAACAATGAACCTTCCACTGTCAAGTCCACCACTAAACCATGCCTCTAAGTGCCAAATCCATGCATCTTTTAAAACCTCCTGAGACCATGACTCCAATGTTTTGCTGGACAGCAGGGAGGAGATAGGGGCAGATAAGAAGCTTTCTGCTGTTTGAATTTGTTTTTTTTTTCAATTGAGAGAAAATGACAAATCAGTCATATTTTGAAGAACACCATACTCATCACAAGAGCACATTTTTCAGAGACTGAACCTGTCTGGCTGCTGTGCAAAATTTAGGCACCTGGATAGAAAAGTCTTGGTTCTGCTAATTTAAATACTATAGTTGTCCTTTGGGTTAGTAAAGCCAACTCTTTACCCTTGGTAATTTCATATGAAATTTTTATCATGGGGTTTGAGTTGGCCATGTCATGAGAAATTATTTCACACTTTAAAAAAAAAAAGCATCAAATACAACCAAATCCCTGAATCCTTAAAAAGTCACTAAATATGTCCATAGAAAAGCTTTTCCATAACACTAATTTTACATGGCTTACTAATTTTATTTCGTACTTAAAACAATCCATACTGAGATGTTTAAAGAGGAAGGAGAGAAATACACAAGAGACAAGAAATGCACGACAGAAAGAAGAGAGAAATGCACAGTGGAGAGAGAACATTTTATCTGATCAGAAGGAATCTATGTTGTAAGGTATGTATTTTAGTAAAGAAGCCAAAACCCTCAAATCTCCACTGCTGCCACCATTCCTAGAATTCCCATCAAACCTACAGTCTCAATAAACGAAACAATCAATCAGTCTCCCTAGCCATGGAGAGATCTCACTGCCCAAGGCATAGATTGATTTCCCTGTGAGCACACAGGCAACTCCAGGCAAGGCTAAAAAAAGAAACAGATTAAAACAAAGGCTGACAGAATACCTTAATTTTGGTTTCATTACGAACAAATTTCAACTCTTATCATTTCATCTGATCTGTCTCTTTCCTATTCATCTCCAGTGTCCTCTTAAACATCATATATTTTCATTTTAAAATAAGCTCTCTTTACAGAGGACTAAACTCTTATATGTAAATAAACAATACAAGTTAGGAATATTAATGAAAAATCTAAGCACATTTTCTGCATAGCAAATATGTTAGAAAATGTATCTCCCTATTCCCTTTCCCAACTATATAGGCAGCTTCAGGAACAAATTATCCCAGATGATCTGAGGCTGAGTTTATGGCAAGAACAACTACACTTATGAAACATATGTATTTGCTTACTGATATTTGAATTCTGCACAGGGAGAATGCTTATGTGAGTAGTGGAGAAGCCTCCCTTCTGGATCACTTTTAACCTAATTGGATGTGTAATGGAGTCTTAGAGTCTAACTTCCAAGGGGAAACGTCAGAAGGACGTTAACAATACTGGAACAACTTCTATAGAATTGTCTTGGACTATGTGGGTCTTTCTTAATCAAGGAGAGGTTTTTAACTCCTTGTCAAAAGACAGTCTCTGTAACAGGTACTCTTCTTGATCCTGAAACATGACTTTACACCGGGATGTCAGAGGACCTAAATTATGCATGTGGTCAGGCCAGAGTGATGTCATCTAGCCTTAAAATCAATGCATCTCTTTTGGATGTGAAAGGAAGGAGAAGACAGGTGGTAGAGTTTGTACATTTACAAGTCACCTATAAAACGGATTTCTCCAAATTTATACAAAAATGTCAGCTGAAGCCAACTTTCTTCCAACCTAACCAATATTGTTTTCCCATCAATTGCACAGCAGTGGCTTCAGGCAATACCTGAAAAAGGCTGGTGACTGATGACAGCACTACAAGGAACAGAGGCTGCAAGTAAGAGGCAGACAAGGCAAAGGGCAGTGGTGTAACATTAGAAAGACCAAAGGGCAAGAGTGATTTTACAAGGCCTTGACAAATTCCATTTACTCCCCAAAGTTAAGGACTTGTGCTTGTGCCTCCTGCCTAAAATGAAAATCATCCTCCTGCTGAGGATGAAATCTGTGTGGTGAGTGGTAAGAATATTCTCTGTAAGCAGAGCCTTCACAAAGCAAAGGAACACAGATGTGCATTTTCCTATAGCTACACTGAGACCCAGCCATCAGAGTTAATGGCTGCCACAGGGAAAGACTGGCATAAGGGCTTATCCTCCCTATAACTGAAAATCCAGTTTTGATGCACACTCTGTTAACTGTTCAATTCTGAAGGTTTCAGCATCTTTTCTCAGAAACCACACTTGGCAATCAATATTTTCAGAGGCCACTGACACAGCCTTAAAGGCATCCCATCTTGTCTGTCACCGGAAAGCTTCTCCTCTCTCTATATCCTCATTAGTATTCACAGGGAATGAAGCCATATTAAAAAAATACATTGAGTATGAGGCTTTTAAAAATGCCGTGGTGGATTTATTACAAAGTGTCGGTGTGTTCAAAGGAACATTCACGTGAAAAGCCCCAGAAAACAGCAGACCCCACACAGTTTCTTACAGACAACCCTTCTGTACATCATTAAATCTTCCCTATAGTAAATCAAGCCAAACAGTATGCAAACATTTCTGTATTTCAGCCAGTGCTAAATCAATGCTTTTTGCTACTATTTTTTAATGACAGATGTTTCCCTTCAAATTTTCATGCACTGGCACAGATTCTACAGTCACCTTAAAACTCTACATGTAGTACATGAGTGTTTGTGAATAAACTGCAATGATAAAATATGCAGAACCTCTGCATGCCAATTTTTCTTTTAGACATTATCTCTCCACCACTATTCTCTGCACTTGTTCAGGGATGGTGTTCTTCCACCCTACCAAAACTTCCCTAAACAAGACAGATTCTTAAAAAATGTCCAAAGTAAGATTTATTCATGAGAACTGTCTTCTTTGTTAGGCACTTGTTTTAGGGCAAAAATGTAGCTTGGCTGAAACAAAGACCTTAGGAGGTCTTAGTAAGAGTTCAGTTCAAAGAGTTTAGGAGCAGCCCATGCCTGATTTAACCCCATGCCTCCAAACAGCACACACAGAGCAGACTGCCTTGCCCCAGGTCCTCTTGCCCAGCCAGCAGCACAGCATTTTCCTGCAGGATTGTGGTGAACTGTCACTTCTGACTATGTTAATCAGTCCAGCTGTAGGGATTCTGTGGCTGAGCTGGGACACATGTGCCCTTGGAGCGCTGCGACTCCAACTGCATCACTGAGTTTTTAATGTCTTCTGCAAACCTGGCTCAAGTCTTCAGGCTATGTGGACTACGAGCTGGTAAAATCCAGCCTGAGGAGGTGGGGCAACCAAGCCTTTACAAACATATTAACTGATGATAAGATTTGAAGGTTAAAAATACACTGTGGCTGCTGCCTTCAGCTTGCTTTCAGGAACAACAGTGAAGCCTAGCCGCTCAATTGTCAAGCTTCCT
Organism: Polioptila caerulea; assembly: GCA_013397295.1. Lineage (NCBI taxonomy): Eukaryota > Metazoa > Chordata > Aves > Passeriformes > Certhiidae > Polioptila > Polioptila caerulea. The sequence continues at coordinate 2,121,366 of VYXF01007307.1, forward strand.
TTTGTTACAAATACTCCCTTTATTCCCCAAACATGGCATTCTTAATTGTACCTATAAATTACCTCTTCAGTCCTCTTGTGTAGCAGCATTAAAAGCAAGTTTTAACATGGAATGTGACAAATCTACAGAAGTACACAAGCCATAAGACATCTGTGTTACAAACTGCACATTTCATCCAAAAAGTGGCTTTTTAAGTTGTTTTCTCATTGGTCAGCTGCAACAAAAAAAGTAATAACAAACAAACAATAGATTTCTAAGAGATTCTGCTAATATCCCCTCTATGTCCACTCGCTTCTAATACTTTCAGTAATCTCCTCTGCTGCAGAGCATGCATTCACACCCCAGTGTGTACACATGCAGGCGTGCACAGATGGACAAAGAAAATGCAAGAAAGAAAAATGCCCTACATGAGGCTACAGATCACTGAAGGCTAAAACATTTCTTTATGACACTCCACAGTTGTTGTCAGGGAAGGAGTAAGACGCCACAATAATTTTTTTCTAAAGAGCACTGACATGTTTTTGACATTCCTCCCCTTTCTCCAGCAGACAAATATTTTATCAGTTTACCTTTAATGTAATATGCTTCCTGTCTCCTTCCCAGGATGGGAATGCCTGGCCAGAAGAAATGACCTTTCCTGCCACAGAACAAGTTTCTCTTTATTTCAGCATGCCTTGCCTCCTGCAAGCAGTGCAAGAAGCGACCAAGGCTGCGAGCGCGGGAGCCACGGGACTGGTGGGGATGCCGGGTGTGAAAGGCGCGTTTATTCTGCCTCTCCCAAATCCCAGCCCCTCGGCTGCAGGCAGCCACCCAGCACTCCTTGGCCAAGGGGGGAGAATCACATTTCTCCTTGATCAGGCCGGCTGCCTGGAGGAAGATGATTGCAAGCAGATGTACCCATGTTCTCATGTGAAAGGAATTCCAGCGTTCGTGTCAGCTGTACTGTACGATGAGCGCCCAGCCCCAGGGAGCGTTTTAGTGCTCTATAATTCCTTGCAGGTGCTGGGAATCAGTATTGTTGGCACAGCAGAGCTGAGACACAGGAGGGGCAGCACACCAGGGGTCAGCAGGAGGGCCAGAGGCCAAAGACATGGCCAGCAGGCTCCCCTTACTGCAGGGAACAAGGCTGGGGTTCACTAAGACCCAGTTTCCTGGTAAACACCCATTATGCTCAAAACTTCACAAGGCTGTGGCAGCAAAACTGTGTTTTACCATAAGTTCAGTGGTTTCAATTTTTTGGTTACAGATGATCCAAGAGGAATAAACAAGATGGGCATCAATAATATCAAATTAATTTATCTGAATATGTAGCTAATGAGGAACACACAATGAGTTTGGCATCTGTATATTGAAAAGCTCTTTTTTTCAATGGGATATCCCAGTAAAGTTGCAAATGGCCTAAGGAAATTGCAATCAAAGAAACACTTGATGCAGTTACAGCTGTATGTTGGAGGCACACTATATATTTTTAATGCCAGAGTGGCTAAGATATGTATCCAGACATTCAGTGGAAATGGATGCACCCTTTGGATCATATTTCAGGATGTCTAGCCACATCAGGGTGAATATTCCTGTTCATGGGACATACCTGGACACAGAGTGACAAAGCAGCTGTAAGCAGCCCATAAGGGCCCAGACACTGCACATGGGGCTCACCTCCAGGCAGCCAGCCACATGTCCTTCATGCAGGAGTGCAGGGAAGAGAGGCTTTACATACTGCCACCACTTGGAAATAACGTGATCGTGCAGACCTCAAAAGTACCACCACTGTGGCTTGCTGTTTACTCAGAAAAACCCAGTCCACCTGGCACAGGTTTTTAAACCTAAAGGAACAGACCTGGAAGCCACCAAAAGCCTTTTCTTCTCTTTGCTGCCGCCACAGAAAACACCAGTGCTTACTCAAGGAGATGTTTTCTTAGAAAAATGAAATTTAGGTTCAGGTCTGATCTGTGAAGCTCCGATGCGGTGAATGCTTTTTTAAACAGCAAAGGTGGGTTAAGCAAACTCTGCCCTGCTTTTCCCCACATTGCTGTGTCTGCCCACACAGCCCTTCACAGAATTGTGCAGTGGTCCAGACCAGGGAAGCAGCTCTGGCAGCAAATACGCCAAGGGAAAAGAGAGAAACAACCTTCTCATCATTTTGCTTCATCTCCTCATTCACCCTCTCACTGACTGAATGAGACACAGCACAAGGACAGGAAAACACCATGCAATGTTGAGAGCCAACTCAGATGAGACTGAGACACTCTGTGACATGTCACCACCAAGAAGAGCCTCTCTTCTCCCTTCACCCCTTCCAGGAGCTACTCTCACCAACTATACCACCATGACTCCAAAATAATGTCTTCACCCACACAGTAACTCACTAAGTCACCAGAAGAAAAATCTAGAAGAGGAATAATCCAGCAAAAACTAATCCAGCAGTAATGGAGGATTCACCCCTGCTTTAACTGTGCAGTGGCTGCAGCAAGACGCTTTGTGGTAAGGGCTGTACCAACACATAGGGTGGCTTGCTTGCTGTAGGTATTCCCTAAGAAGCTCTCATAACATTTCAGCCTGTTTTCCCCAAAAATGAAGAAGTCTCTGCAGAGATACCTGCTCAAAAACCACCCAGATGATAAGCCCCTCCAGTGTTTTGTCCTGCAAGGGCTTTAAAATCCCTGTCCCTCCATCTGGCCCAAAGGTCTTGTCTTTTGTGAGTCATTTCCCTGAAGTTGGTGAAGGGCTGCCAATCAGAGTAATCTGGGAGAGAAATGCAGTCCTTGGGACAATTCTGGGCTGGGAGGTGGAGAGGCACATGTGCCACTAGAATTACTTTTACAGCAACAGGAACAAAAAGGGACTCCAGTGGCTTGATTGCTTTTTATCCCCTTGCTGACTCCAGCTTTTGCAGCAAGAAGAGAGTGCATGTCCTTGCTTGTGCCCAGGCACTCATCTTCATGCAGGCTTCTGTCTGCACACACCTTTTGCTGTCTATTCAGAGACTGAAGCATGTGCCAAGGAGTTGCCTTTGTGGATGTTTGGTAGTTTGCAAGGGACACATGCCTGCATTGTTCCATGGATGGGGTTTCAAGTGACTCCCTCAACTGCACACATACAGCTCATAGCACCCTGACCCTCACTGTCCAGGTGTCACAGAGCAGAGGGCACCCAGCCCTTTGCCACAGGCCCTCATGGAAGTGTAGCTGATGTTACACTTGTGGCTGAAGGCCACTCCTGGGGGAGCTTTGCTGGTCCCTCTTCCCGGCTGCCACGATCCATGACTGTCCATGATGATCCATGACTGTCCATGATGATCCATGACTGTCCTCCAGCCAGAAGAGCCCGATGATGCCCCCGTGTGACACTGCCATGGATGAAGAGAGATGGCAGCTCCACCAGAAAGGCACCACAGTGAAGCTCATGAGCAAGAACAATCCTGCCAAATGGCTTAATCCAGGCTCCTTCTGCAGGCTGTGTTTCTCAGCCTGAACACTCAACACATAGATGATACAACAAGTCACCTATCAGACAGAAATCTAATTCTCTGTCTGTCTGGTAAAACACTGATAGGTAGCAACTCTGGGACAAACCTTCCATAATACAGAACCCAAAATATCAGATAAGCAAAAACTGCATAAAAGGATTTCTGATGTTGTTCACAGACACTTTTCTTATAGCCTGTGACTCTAAGTTTGCATTTTTTTGTTATCAAAACTTTCCTGCATAAACCCAGTGTCCAGAAGAACAGCTCTGAAGCAATACCCCAATTCAGAAGCACAAACCTTTATATGTTAGAACTAATTGCTCAGATAATGTTTTTCAAAAACTAAAAAATAAGGATTAAAAAAACTAAAAAATAAGGATTAGCAAAACAGTCATGAGACAAATCAAGTAAGACTGGGTGAGAATTTTGCCTCGGTACATAGCCTTGTGTTATTAAACCAGTAACTGAAGCAGAAAGCTCCTTCTAGACAGATGCAAAAGGCAAAAAAAAAAAAAGGGGTGTTGACGAGTCATTAGTCTGAATTACTGGAAAGTGGGCAGCAAATTGACAGATAGCTTCCAGCAAATTTCTGTGTAAAGGTTTAGTAGAGCTTTCCCAACTAAAGCTTTGAAACTTTCAGGACTTTCACTCCTGATCATTAAGAAAGGCTTAGACATTACCCCGAGGAAGCTCCCATGCTTAGAAATAAGATAACACACATGTGACAGGGAAATGTCAGCAGAAGGTGGCTCCTTTTAGCACTGTGGGAGATGGACAGAAGGGAATTCTGTTCATGAACATAGTTTATTTCAGATTGCTTGACCCATATTATTTAAATAGTACATCAGCCTAAATCAGAAAGAAAGACAGGTTCCTTTTTTTACATTTGTGATTTTGCTTTGTGTTGTCTGTAATTGTAAACAGATCCTGCAGTTACTGAGCTATATAGTAACTAAATCATTTATCTTGGGAAAATTCTTCCTGTTCTCCTGCTGGCTCTGCCAGTTTTTGGCTGCCCCCCTACCTCCTCACATTCCAGTCATGGCTGTGTTTATACTCCCGTATTTTTCGCAGTACCAGTAGCTCAGACTGGAACATATTTGCACCTCTCTCCCTTATGCCAATGGACCTTGCTATGAATGGCCCATTCTGTGAGGACATGAGTGAGCTCTCAGGGCTCAGCAGCATTTTGTTGAAGGCATTGACACAGAGGTACCCTGCTGCCAGCTTCATTCCATAAATAACCACAGCATCATTTTTTGGAGAGGGGTGGTGAGAATGGCGAGAAACCACAACATCTCTTCCACCATCACCCTGCCCCAGTTAAATGAGTGAATTCCATCAAAATCCTCCTCCCCTTCAGACTGCAACCTTTGTCTAAAGCAGATGGCCCCATAAATAATACATCCTAGGAAACATGATCAGTCACCTCTGGGATATGCTTGAGCTCCTGTCTCTCATCATATCATCACTAGATTAGCTCTGGGATTTCTTTTAATTTAATCCTTTTAACAGGTCATGTGTGCAAGAAGCGGTGACAGGGAAATTTGATGCATTTGATTGGGCTGCATTGTTGGTAGCCTGAAGTCAGCAGGTCCCCCCCACTCACTGTTTTTGGGGAGTTTTTGGGCACTGCACTCAGCTGCTGACCCCTCACTACCCAAACCCAAGGCAATGAGGCCCAGGACTGATGTGGCTGAACATGGGGAGGCAAGGAAAAAGGGGCCAGAGTATCGGAGCAGCACCATCACATGTGGCCAGAGTGTTCTCAGCAGTAAGACTTTGAGCAGGGAGGTACTTGCTACCTTCACTGGGAAAAGAAAATGTCACATTTATTTTAGAATGTAAGACAGAAATCCATAAACTCCATTGTCTTTGTCTTTGGTCCCCTATTTTTATTCAAATTACTTATCCAAGTTAATGGATTTTAGCAGAGGCTGAGAGACATCCCACAAGATTTATTCTCACATTCATGCAAACCTCACTTCAGGTAAGTGGGAAGGAATTCCAAAAAGAACAAGTGGGGGTCCTTTTTACTGTTACCACCATGGTGACACCAGTCTTGTGGCTTCCTGCCCTCCCTGTCCTGCTACAGCCCAAACTCCACACACATTGGCAAAATGTCCCAGCTCGGTTTGTGTTTCCTTCATTGCTGTGCCTGCAAGGGTGGGTGTGCAGGGTGGGGATGGGGGAGACATAGGGTCTGTTCACATGGGGAACAGAGGCAAGAACAGGACTGCTTTCCATGCCTTCATGCCTGTGGAGCCACAGCCTCGTCCCTGTGGTCACACAGGCTGCAGCAGGCAAGCCTAAAGTTCCATTTCCAAAGGGTTTTGGAAACCACTCTGCTTTTTTAAAAAATTAGTACCGGAAAAGAAAAGCTAGGCTTGAGTCCTTATCTGGAAATGCCTGCAGGATGCAAATATTTGAAAGTAATATTGCTAAACCAGAATGGCTTTTAAATCATAACAAATCATATCTTGCATTTCTGTAATGCCTTTCATCCTATGTTCTCTTCACAAACATAAACACATGAAGTTCAACAACACATCTGGCAAAGCATTGTGCCGTGTGGGAGCTTTCACATCCCAGTTTGGTAGATGAACAGACATGTGGGGTCAGTGGTGACAGCCCACCCCACATCAGACAGGATATCTGCAGCAGTGGCTGGAACATGGCCAAGATCTCAGCTCAAGCTGGGAGAAATCTTTCCCTCGTAGCCCAGGGGATTTATTTGTCAAGAGACTTGGTCAGAGATCCAGAAAATAAAATCTTGAAGACTGCATGGGACAAAACAAACTCAACTTTTCCAGCTGTCTTTTTTGAGATTTTCTGTGTCCATTCAATGCATTGGCAATGTGGAGATGTCACCCCATTTAGGTTCCTGTCTCCTGCATGCCCAGTTGGTATTCTGCTGGAAACCGATTATCAAGAGACACATTTACTGTGCGGCGAATCAGAATTTGTTATTATCACCACCCCATTAATTTCCACGCACATCTGCTAGAGTACTTGTTTCTGCCTGTGTCTCACATTTATCTTCATCTAATCCACTTTTTACTGCCCTTGTCTTAGTGCCAGCAACTATCATGAGGTGCTGTAAACACTTGTTTGTTAACTGTTTATGATCGCCAGCTCTTCCAACTCCACATTACTCCAGTTGTTGGAGTTTAGTGACTTTCAGATCCGCCATATCATTATTATTTTGCTACATCATTAAATAAGTCACAAGTAAGCACTCTGAGATGGTCCCAGCCCCTCAGGGTCCCCAGGAGGGGAGAGGAAATTTGGGATTTTCAAAGAGGTCCAGGAACTGAGGAGCTCAGTTTGTCTTGGATATCAGTAGTGCTGAGCTGAGCTCAGTTTGTGCCAGCTTCTAGAAAGCTGAACCTAAATCCTTTGATAAGCAAATAAGAGGTTCTGTGCATCCTGAGCCTTCTTCAGCTCCAACACCAGCCTAAACGTGCCCTGGCAGATCCCACCCCACTGGCTGCTGCCACCCCTCTGATGCAGCAGGAAGTGGAGTGGTACCAGCTGGTAGGAGACCTCAGGCTCAGCAGCATTTCATCTCCTGTCTTTCAGCCACTGTACAAATAGGACATATCCCCAGTGAAGAGGGAACGTTTCTGAAAAGACAACATATCCTGCTCTCAGAAATGCTGGCTTCATATCTGTACCTGCTTCATACAGGACACCTCAGGTTAAAATGACTTTTGCTAAACCAAAAGTAATTTTCCCCATACTACTAGAAAGCCTCTTCCTCTGTCAAATGCAATTATTTCCCACTAATTAAAGGGCTGCATCCAGGCTCAGCAGGAATCCAGAGGAGTCCAGCTCTCAAGTGAAAACTCTTCTTTTCTGCTCAGCATTCAAGTACCCAAAGTTCAGGAAATCCAAGCTGACTCCCTCCATAGCACTGCATCCTGTTGGCTCTCTCCTCTTTGGAGACAGAAGCAAAGCCTGGGCTCCAACAGCTGAGGAGGCTGTGGTGGTGCCAGACAGGAGTGGGCAGCAGGAGTCAGCATGTCCATGGTGGCCTCTCCTCAGCCCGGTGAACCCCAGTGGATGTCACTCAAAGGTTTCTTCTTGCCCATCTCTGTATCTGTCAATGGGCTAAATAAAACACAAAAGAGCTCTTGATACCATCTCCCAGCACCAGACAATTGTATTGGTGTGCTGTGATCCATCCTGTTTGGATTTACTGTGCTCTGTTGGAGTTAAATTTCCTCTTTCTGTCTTTCTGTGAAATATATATGCAGTAGGCAAACATTGTCAAGATAAAAATATCCCCCAGAACTTTCCAGGAAACTGCACGAAGTCTGGGTGCAGGGAGTTTCATTGCACTAATGGCCTTATCAACATGTGCTGGCACTGCCTGGAGACCTGTAGTGTTTCCAGCCTCTCTGTGGAGCAAGGAGGCACCAGAAGGAGGAATCACTGCATTTTCATCCATACAGCCACCTGCACCAGTGCAAATAACAAGTACGTGCCTGTACCAGATCTAATCTGCCACAATATCCCCTCTGCACCTGCTCCCCTGTGCCTTGGTCCCTCCTGCCAGCTCACCTCTCTGTGACTCTCTGTGGATCATGTGCAGGTGATCCAAAGAGAGCAGCATGTTGTGAAGGGCATGTGTTACCACAAACTGACAGAGGTACCCACCTCCTTTGCTCTCCAGGCTCTGCAACATCCCATTACCTTTAGCAGTAGGAGATTAGTTCTTGTGTCAAGGTTAAATTCACCTGACTTACATTTCTACCCACTGGATCTTGTTATCCCCTTGTCTGTAACTTTATACCTCCAGCCCCCCATTCCCCTATCAAACAGATTTTTCTGTCTGCAAGAACATAAGGCTGCTAAGATTTTCTCCTGTGTGAGAATTACAGCCTTTCTGCCTCAAGTCATACCTGGGAAGGCTTGGCCTCCAGGCTGAGGGTCACCTGGACTGTTTTCCTGTGGCTCTCCCCAGTATGTCCTCATTCTTCATGCAGAATGGATCACATAACTGGGCACCTCTCTCCAGAGTGGTCTTGTGCATGCTGCACAAACAGCAACTTGTCTGCTCCTGTTTGATGTTCCTCTTCTTGTGCAACATTTCCCTGGGAAGTTGTGTTGAGGAGGCAGTTCATAATTGCTCTCATGGCCTGCCTGGGACAGATCCTCCTGTCTTACAGGTATTCCTTATATTTTCCAAGCTGCAATGTGCCTCTATTTTAGAAATATTTAAACACTTTTTGGATGGTGACTATTAACCAGACCATTATTCTTTCTCAGTAACCTGTCATTATCACTGTAGTTCCATCCCTTAACTTTCCCAGAACACATTTTATTTTATAGCACAAATTGATTGTAGCACTTAATGATTTAAATACTAGATGAAATTTTGCTAGTTACAATTCTTTAATGTTTTTCTTTTTTGCACAGGTCTTCTTCACTATAGTTATATAGGGATCTCTTCCTCTTGAAATCTATTTCTGGTGGTGGCCTGGACTATAATGATGGCTGCCAGAATCCTGCTCCACACTCTTGTAGTGTAGAAGACAAGAATACTGTTGATCTCCATGCAAAAAAAAAATCCCAGAAGCTTATTTAGAAGCAATTTAACTTCTAAAGTTAAAGTTTAATTACTAAAGTATCTGAACATTTACCAGGTTAATTAGACTGCATCAGCAAAATCTCATTCAGATGTAGTGGTTTCCTCATTTCCATTTAGATATGGATCTCTTTCGGCTTCTGCTGTGAACCTTCATATCCAAGTCAGCAAAAATGCCTGCAGCCTTTTTTCTCTTCTCACTTGCTTCTTTTTTTTTCCTCTTTCCAATTTTTGTCATTACATAATGGTATTTTGCTTCACTCCAAATGCATTGCTCTATCTGAAACTCACTGAAGCTGATGGAAGTCCTTCCACTGCTCTCAGAAGGCCCTACCTGAGGCTCATAATTTATGCATTACCTTGGCTGCAAGCATCTGATACATGTAAAGAATATAATCTCTTTTTATCACATCTTCTTTTTGTTCCTTCTTTTTTTTCAAACGCTCCATACAAGCTGTTAATGGAGCAAATGACATGGAAACATAATCTGTATTCCTGCAGGTTTTGTGGCTGTGCTTGCTGCTTTTTCCTTATCACCTGAAGTGATAAAGCTGTGTTGGTGATACCATAATTGAGTTAGTGGAAGTGATTTATCAAGTTGCCAACAGAGAATGAAAACTTTGGGGGCATAGGGGAAAACAAGCAGCAGGAGAATATGGACTTTTTATGAAATGAGAATCTTTCTTTTTATGCAAATGATTATGTTAATGAAAATCAAGGCGGGTGGGGAAACCCATAGTCACAACAATTTAGCTTACAGAGCAGATGACAGCTTATCTAAAGAAAAGGCTTTAAAGCTTGCCCTGAAATGTCATGTGGGTTTCATTATCTCTCTGATAAAGCCTAGTGTGTAGGATCTGTTCTTCATTCCTTGCTGCTAACTGATTAGGAATAAGTCTATAATTCTTCATTATGCAGAGAAAATGGGGAAGAACCATACTTGAAAGAAGGAACAACAAACATACTTCTGGTGTTTCTTTCATGGAAAAATATAATTTTTCTCAAGAACCAAATCAAAATCCTAATTGCTTCAAAAGAAAAGCCTCACTGATCCCAACAGAGTTTGAGGCAAGCTCTTGGTTAGTTCATTTTCCTGTTCTTACTTTTATAAATTGTTATCTGGTATTTGCATTGTAGGACCACTCAAAAGCCCCAGACTTGGGGTTCCACTGAGCTGAGCTCCAGATAAGCATCAAGACATCAAATTTTGTAAGTAAATTTGCACCTTACAGCTGCTGGAGCCTGTGAAACAGCAGAGCCCTGGGGCCATCCTCGGCAGCCTCAGGCTTGGTAGCTCCCCCTCTGCCAGGGCCAAGGGAAAAGTCAATTGTTCCACAAGGGCTGCTGTGACCTCCAGCACATCCTGAGGGTGACACCAAGGGGCGGAGGGAGCAGCTGCCCAGGTGTCCTTTACCTGAGGCCACGCGTTTGATGAAACTGCACCTCAGCAGTTAATCAGTGAGCCAGGGAGTTTAAAATTAAGCTGCTGTTCAAATGCTGCTGAACAGCTTAGGAGAAAGTGCTGACACCTGGCAACAACACTGCAGTTTGAGAGCTCATACAGTTTCTGGGCACTGGTGTCTGTGGAAGCTCCTTACCTTTGGCGATCACCACCTTCCTCACCAAGCCCAAAATAAATTCATTACCACAAGAGGTTCAATTTTATTTGGCTGGGGATTCATTGCTTTGGAGAAATTCTCCCTTTTATTTAATTAATTGTTTTGTTTTCCTCTCTACAGGTACAGGAACTGTGAAACAGCCCTATCAGTAATTCCTAATTTTGATAAATTAATTGTCTCCCTGTAGAGTGATTGATTACAGGAGATGCTGAGAAACACATTTGCACGTTTCAGAGTGCCTCAAATTAATTAATTATTCCACTTGAGTTACAAGTTAGTGAGCAGGATGAAGCAAGTGCCTTTGGAATAACTCTTTGCAGTCTCCTTGTTTTAAATAGGCAGCTAACAATGTACCACTCCTTCCTTTTCACTAGTTTGTTTTATTTAAATTAAAGAGTTTATTAAACTTGAAGCTTAACAAAGTTTTTAAAGTTTGATAAAACCAAGTTTCTCAGGGAGGACAACCTCAATGCATCCCTTCCAGTTTGATGCCAGGGCCAGCATGAGATGCCCAGAGAAGTAGAAGGATCACAGGTCATCAGGAGAGCCCCTAAAGGGCAACACAAAGGAATTCCTGCCACTCCAGCCAGGTAGTCATCTTCATCAGGGGGCCCAGGTACCTGTGTTCATGTCCACATGACATCCTTGTCTCTAAGCTGGAGAGATGTGGATTTGGTGGATAGACAACTGGGTGGATAAGGAATGGGGTGGATGGCCATGCTCCATGACTTGTGGTCAATGGCTCGATGTCCAAGTGCACAGCAGTGACAGCAGTGTTCCTCAGGAGTGGATACTGGGACCAGTGCCATTGGCAGCTCTGTCATTGACACGGACCGTGGGATCGAGTCCACCCTCCGTGAGTTTTCTGGTGTGGTGTGACCAACATGCTGGAGGCATTAACATGCACAGCATCCAGAGGGACCTGGACAGGCTTGAGATGTGGGACCATGGGACCTGCAAACCTCAGGAAGTTCAACAAGGCCAAGTGCCAAGGTCCTGCACCTGGACTGGGATAAGCCAAGCACAAATTCAGGCTGGGCAGAGGATTGACTAAGAACAGCCCTGAGAAGAAGGATTTAGAGGTACTGGTGCATGAAAAGCTGGCCATGAGTTGGCAATGTGCATTTGCAGCCCAGAAAGCCAGCTGTGTCCTGGCTGCATCCAAACCAGCGAGGTCAGCAGGGCAAGGGAGGGGATTCTGCCCTTCTGCTCCACTCTGGTGAGAACACACCTGGGGTGCTGCATCCACCTCTGGGGCCTCAGCATAGGAAAGGCATGGACCTGTTGACATGAGTGCAGGGAAGAGCCACAAAGAGGATTACAGGACTGGAACATCTCTCCTGTAAAGACAGGCTGAGATTGGGGTGGTTCAGCCCTGAGAAGAGAAGCCTCCAGGGAGACTTTATAAATGCCTTTCAGTATCTAAAGGGAGGCTACAGGAAAGGTGGGAAGGGTCTTCTTACAGGGGCATGTAGTGACAGGACCAAGGATAATGGCTTCAAGCTGAAAGACAGCAGGTTTAGATTAGATATTAGGAAGAAATTCTTTACTGTGAGGTTGGTGAGGCAGTGGAACAGGTTGCCCAGAGAAACTGAGGATGCCCCATTCCTGGAAGTGTTGAAGACCAGGCTGGATGGGGCTCTGAACAACCTGGTCTAGAGGAAGGAGTCCCTGCCCAAGGTGGGGGGGTTGTAATGAGATAATTTATAGTGTTCCTTCCAACCTGAACCGTTCTATGATTTTATGGTTTTTCATATGAAAGAGAATGCAATCAGCTTTTCTATTAAATAAAAAAGATGAGGATAAAGCTCTCATTTTTAAAACACATTCACTGACATCTCTTTATCTCTGCAGCACAATAGATATTTTCTAAACCATCTATTTCCCATTATACTGTGTGTTTTTAGTTCCTGCTTTTTCTATCAAGGTATCTCTAAGGCAGCCTGTAAAATTGCTGTGACAACATTTTGACTCATATTTTCTTCTCTTGCTTTGTAGACAGATGTGGCTTCCTTCCTTGTTAGTCATTCCAGAAGCCTTGCATGGCTCATTACCATGGGACCAGCATGGATCTTCCCATCTCCCCTAGACCTTGCATGGGGCTGCCTTGAGAAGACTGCACCCCAGCCCTCTGTGCTTTCTCTTTCAGAAAAGCCACCGAGATGCTCAGAGGCGCTGAGGGTGCGATGCAGGAGGTACCTCTGGTCTGTCACAGTTGATGCTGCATTCAGACACATTTGGCTATGTGAACCCATGATGGAGCACTAAAGAGCAGCTTTGGTAACCCTCCCTGAGTCCTTTCATGTGCCTGGATTGCTTACTCTCCAGTTCCCATGCCAGGGCAATGCCTCCTGGCCAGAACAGCAACACAGCCATGCAGATTTGTTAAATGTCTGTGGGGTGAGGATGCCCCTACCTGCCCAGTGCCTGAGAGACTGCATGATCCTGCCTGACAAAAGATGATGAAAGAGAAACGACAAACAAAGGAGCAGGGGCATGAAGGGAGTGATAAGGAGAACTGTGATGAGGTTTTCAAAACCCCAGCAGAGAAGCAAGCAATGAAGGAATAGTCCCATAGCCTATTCAGCCAAATTCTTCAGCATTCATAGAGAAAATAAGGAAAGGATTGTATCTGCAGGATTATGGTAGCTGCCATAACTCTTTCCTGTTGATTCTTGAATTTCTGTTTCATGATAAAAGTGTCGAGAGGCCTCAGGCAACTTTCAGACAGTGATATGCAAAAAGACTCCATTGCTGCATGGGGAATGAGAAAGTCTTTCTCTAAAAAATCAAATTCAGAAAAAGGGTTTGGGATGCAAAAGTCAAAAGGCTTCAAATCCTTGACTTCTGTGGGCTTCAGGCATTAGACTGCTCCTCTCATCCCCTTCCTCTGGATCACTTGTGACTTTCAGAACCCATTACAAGAGTCCTGCTCCCAACACAGGCCTGAATGCAAGTATAGCACAGTCAGGGCAATAATCCAAATTCTCCTACAAGTTCAGCCTGAACTACTAGTATCAGCAATACAACTGGAAGAAGCCTATTGAGTGATTAAATCTAGTCTTTGGCAGTCACAGGCAACCATATAAAGGAAGGACCCACACCCTTTCCTTGCTTGGCCACAAGACACTTTATTAATCCATGAGAAAATCAAGATCTTTGGTGCAGAAACAAAGTATGCAACAGCCACCCCAAAGGACCACAGAAAGGGAGCAATAAGGGTCCTAATGGCCTAGGACAATGCCAGAGATAGAAACATGTCAGCAGAAAAAGCCCAGATGATATCTTTGGAGGCAACTCATTGGTTCTTGATTTGATTCTTGTTCCTAACCTGGCGACCACCTCAGTTCTGAGTTTGGGGACCAGAGAGATGACCCACCACTCACGAGGCTGCTTGGTCCTATATGGAGAAGCTTTGCCTCTTGTCCACCTTCTCCCCTCCTGCTGTAGCCAGTCCCTGACCTCCAGAAGGAGGAGACACCCCAAGAGTCACATCTTGTCCAAACCTTCCCTATTCCCCCTGTTCAGATAAACTGAGCATTATGGGAAGACAGGATGTGCCCTGGGTCCTACAGAGGACCACCAGGAGCATGGAATTAACTAATCTTTATCCCACCTGGGCAGAGGTCCCAATCAATGGAGCATTTTGCCAGGGAATCTGTGGCTGAGGATCCAGTTGCATTTTTGTGATAAATCCTGATGTAGCAGTTTGAATATTTAGCCAATAATGAACATCTCATATTGAATCAGGAAAACTCGTGATAGCCATACATTTTAGCAAGGGATATAGTAGGTAGGTAGGTAGCAGGCTTATTGTCTGCAAAATTATTTTTTCAGGCAAAAATTAAAGATTAAAATCAGATTAAACCAAATCAAACCAGATTAAAATCAGAGTTTGGGAAAACAAAAAGTGAAAATGAGGACATTTTTAAAAGTTCCCCAGATATGCTGTTATTTCCCTACATGATGTCATGTTCTTCTATTTTTGAGCTGCTACCACAGCAACAATTTGATGTCACAAACAGAAAATAATGGTTTAAGGAGAGAGAGAGATATGAAGCAGGAGTAGATGACCTCTTTAAAGTTAATAATAATAATCCTCTTTTCCTGCAAAACCTTTGGTGACAAAAAGCTAGAAGAAAAGCAGAAAAATAAAGTGATATACAAGTCCTAGAACTGTCACTAAAAACTGTGGTTTGTTTCAAAGCCTTCAAACAAGACCTAAGTGGGTCTTTTAGCCTGTAGCTATTGCTGCACCAAAAAAAAAGTCAAAAGAAAATAAAAAAGATTCTTCTTTCTGCTCTGGAATTCTGACCAGAACATGGTCATGAGCATCACATCAGTGCAGTTCCCATAGAAGACAAGGTCAGAGTTTGACCCTTCACTTTATTTTTAAACACACTTTTCTACATTTGAACATGTAAGTAGTAGTAGTTCAAGGGAAAAATAAAAAGATCCAGATATTTGATGAAATAC
The DNA here is from genome assembly GCA_013397295.1 of Polioptila caerulea. Lineage (NCBI taxonomy): Eukaryota > Metazoa > Chordata > Aves > Passeriformes > Certhiidae > Polioptila > Polioptila caerulea. Next base: position 2,136,520 of record VYXF01007307.1, read on the forward strand.
CAGCAAGGAATGAGTTGATTCTGCTTTCAGTTGATGCATTTATTGTCCCTATTTCCATGGTAGGACACCACAGTGTACTGGACAAGCATACCCCAGTAGATACATTATTTTCATTAAGGTGAAATAAATGTCCCAGAAAAAGTAGAATTGAAATTAAAAAAAAAAAAAAGTATCAGATCATAAATTAGGGCAAATTTATGATCTGCCTTGAGTGAAGAGAATACAGAAGATAAATCAGGGAGAATTGAAGGATGTTACGTGCAGTTCTGAAGGTGGGCTAAAGAAGACTGTTCATTGAAGTGCCTTGAAAGAAAAGAAGACTTTGGAAAGAAAAACTTCTTAAGCATCAAAAGATAAAGGACACCCATCAGGCTTAGTGAGTTAGTCTTTGAAATGCAGTACCAACTTCTAAGTCAGCAAAACATGTGCAGATTTAAGTAAAACAGCACAATGTTCTCCCATACTTACAAAGTTATTTTCACAAACGAGACTGCATGTCTCTATTAACATTATTCCTTTTTCTGCAGCCTGCATATCCAAAAATAAACCAGTAAAGCAGAAAATCCTCATGTTCAGAGAAACTGAGAAGACTGCCAGAGCTGCCTATTTAAAATCTCTCCCAAAGTTGGATATGTGCTCTTGCTTACACACGCTAGTGCCTATCCAATCACTGCAGTTAACAACCCAGCTGCAGGGTGCAATTCAGGCACTTCCACAGCCCAGGATGAGAACATCAGGCTGGACATGGAAGCACCTTCCCACCATTGCTGTCAGCCTACTTTTAGGAGGATATTTGAGCACTAGGATGGTGAAGCCCACTAAGAGGAGCCTGAGGAGGGAAGTTGTAGTGCTGATTTTCTTGCATAGCTCTTGAGATTAAAACACCCTAACAGGAGGCACACTTAAATCCACACCCATCCAGGCACACATATTATCTGTGTATTTCCTTCCATGAGACAAAAGGTTTCATTTCCAGCTTGCAAGAGATGATGGCAAACAACCTGGAGAACAACAGGGCTGCTGCAGTGATTTTGAAGTTTGTTTGTAGGTGCTGGAATACAGCAGCAGAAAGAAAACCACAGTTAACTCAGTAAGAGGAGCTGGACACATATATTGTAACAAAAGTAGGTTGTCACAAAAACAGAGTTTCTGAGGGACTTCCTCTCCACAGCAGAGAGATTTGTCAGCAGCCGTGTGTTGCATATGAGGTGAGAGTGACACTTCCTTGAGCCACACCATGGGATGGGACAAGCATGCCTGCCTTCCCCTTCTGGCAAGACTTCTCAAAGAAAAACTTCCACAAATCCAAGGAAACAAGATAGGGCGGTTCATTCTCTATTAAAAAAAAATATATATATATATATATATATATTGGTTCTTGTCCTGCTAAGGAAACCTGAATAAAAGAGAGACAGAAGGAAGATATTTACCTATTAAAAATAAATGAATTTTTGAGACTGGCACCATATGGCTGGAAAACATCTCAAGGAAAAAAATTTAATCCTCCTGAGACTGAATTTCTGTTTGATAGGAACTTGAGCAAGGGTGTGTTCATTAGGGGCCTTTTAACACTCCTTGTTAAAGCAGACGTCTGGCTGCTCACCTGTGCTACCAACACATGGCTTTTCCTTTCATCAGTGGCTTGAGTTACTTTGGAGGTGTTGGGTTTGTAGCTCTTCCAGGACTATAAAAAAGCATCACTTGTTGGTTCTCTCCCTATACACTGCTCTTTCAAGCAAAGACTAGACAGCATGCAAACCACATGCTAAATAATATTTAAATACACGTCGTCTTAAGCACCTCTGTTTTTAGGAAGCATGTCCTAATGTGCCAGGGTGGAATCCCTGAAGTGCTTTGGGAGGAAAGAGGGAGGGAAAGGCTGCAGGCACTGTGCTGCTGGCACTGCTGGGATCTGGAGAAAGGGCCAGGGGGTGCAGCCCTCACACCTGCACTGCCCAGACCTACAGCCTCTGCCAGCCCTGAGCCCAAGTTTCCTGTCTGTCAGACCAGTAACATCACTTCAGACTCCAGTTCAAGACCGAAACAAACATACTGGACAGACTGGGAGGGGTGGGGGAGCAGAATCAGACCAGGCTAATAGTGGGTTTGAGACTGAAATTCCCAGTACGACTATATACATAGTGATTGAGCATACAGTAAAACACAAGCAGGCCAGGCAGGCCTCATCCCAGGATTCAGGATCAAACATGGGAGAGCCCTGCCCTTCTTTCTCACCTGCCCATGGGAGACCAGTCTGTGCACAGGGTCCATTTTACTCCATCCTGTGACTCGCATCTTGCATGTGAAGGGCTGCAGCAGAATGCATCAAAGGACCTGAGGAACAAAAATCTGGTCTTGTGTGGAGGTTTTGGCTCAGATATCCCACTGAAGTTTTAGGAGCTTTAAAATGAGGTGAGGGTTGAAGAAGACAGGCACCTGGCAGACAAGGGATGAGAGAGATGAGGAGATGAAGAGAGCTGCCACTCACTCCTTGCAAAGAATTGGTTAACAATATATGATAGACAGGTCATATATGTATTTTAATTATGTGTCATTTATTGCTTGAATCATGAACTGTCAGGGTCTTGCTCAGGCAAAGACACTGCAGAACAACAGAGGGAATAACATCTTTGGGAGAAAGCTGTAGGACTTGTCTGGGACTAGGAATGGAGAAGAGGCTCTGGCTCCTGCGTGTCAATAATGTGTGAAAGACAGGGGTGTGGGAGCTGCCCAGCAGCTCTAACAGAGCTGGTGCAGCTCTGGCAGGTGATGGAGAGACCAGAGACTGTGCAGCAGCTGCTTCAGCCCTGGAGGGGATGTACACATCCCACGCCATGCTCTTTGGCCTTCTGGCTGTCACACCTAGGGAAGCTCATGGAGCTGGGAGTAAGTTAATGATTTTTCAGGAGTGAAGCCTCAGGTGAAGGAGGGCAGTGTGAAGATCACTGCCCATAACAGGTGATTATGGCCCAATTCTTTAAAAAGCAAAGATACATGAGAGGTCTTAGACCAGGTCAAGCTACCCTACTATGGTCTGTCAGGGATGGTAATTAATCAGCAATTGGCACACACACACACACACACACAGGAGGAGGAGGAAGGGGAAAGCATTCCTGTAGACTCAGATAAACCCTGTTTTCTGTTCTCCCTCCCTGCCTGCAGGATTTGCAGCCATGCCACATCTCCTGCCACTGCCCTGAGCCCCAGGGAGGCTGTGCTTCCCCATGCAGGCCACGCTCACCAGCCTTTGTTTCACAGATTTTTGCACAAGGTTTACATCCTCCAGCTGCTTTCCCTGCCCCCATCCTGCTGCTGCTTTTTAAGGCAGTTTCTGAAGGAGAGTCCATCCCCAAGGATGGCTGGCACGTTCCCAGGAGCCCCAGGGAACTGCTGTGACTGCAGGGCTGGCAAGCTGTCCTGTCCTGGAAGTACAGGCACAAGCCCATGGTGTATAAGGACACACAGGGAGTTGTGGGGCCTGGATATTCTGCCTTTGGTTAATATTTTTCTGTGTCATATACAAAGCTGTATATACAGCACAACAGCTGTCACAAGGGTGGGCATGTCCTGTCATGCCACGCTTAACTCTCTCCTGCTGCCCCAAAGCCTGATCTTGCTGTTTTTTCCAGCAGTGGGACAACAGTGCCTTTTGTCTGGATTTGCTTTGAGCAGCTGGGCCTCTGGAATATGAATGCTTACATTTTCCCCCTTTCCTTCTCCCATTCTCAGCAGGCTCAGCTGGAGCTCTCACATAATAGACTGAGCCTCTGAAGTCGAGCATTTGTGAGTTTCTTGTGTGAGCACCTCATTCCTCCCTCTGTACCAAGGCACCTTTGCTTTGTCATCACTGTGCTGCTGGCAGGACTGGACTCTCTGACACAGTGACTGCAGGTTATGAGGTGATATCTGCCTTGCATCACTGTTTTCCTCTACACGTAGTGATCAGGTAGCTGTCACTATCTCTCTTTGTCCTTGTGGCAGGTGACCAAGGTGTCTGTGTCCCCAGCACCATCAGGCCCTGCCAGTGTCTGTATCTGCTGCTGAGAGTCCCTCAGGTGCCACTCTCCATTTTCTCCTGCTTCTTCAGTAAAAATAATGTTGCTTTTGTTGTTCCTTCCCTTTACTCAGTTCTGCCTTCCTGCCAAGGTGTTTGCCACACAGGGCTCCCCCTGCTCCCTCAAATGTTAGTACAGATCCAGGTGCCAGCAACCCCCATCACTGCAGAACCTGTACCAAGCCTTTTGCACTTATCTGCATTATTAGAAGCTGTTAGTCAAGTACCTGAATGCTTTGGGCTATGCAGAAAGATAATTTTCTGTTTTCTTTTTCTCTTCTGCAACAAAGCTTCCCTCACAGCAGTCAGAAGCCAAACTCCTACCCATGCACTTAATTTTTGTTATGGATGCCTAGAAACAGAGAAGCTAGATTGGAAACCCTTCTTCACTGCTGCATCTGGTAAACATTATCAGCCAGGGGTCTGCAAGCTTTGATTCAGGTCAGCTGGCATCAAAGGAGACTTGGGAGTGTTTGCTTTCAATTCCAAGGTTGAACAAAATAATCTGTTCTAAAGCTCAGGCCTTTGCCTGCCCTTCATCAGGGGTCACTTTGTGCAGGGAGAGCAAGGGAGAGGAGAAATGGTGCGCTGAGCAAAAGTCTCTGCTTTGTTCTGCTCTGTTAGGGCTGGCGTCAGCAGACCTCTGGAAGAGGGAGGTAACCATGCTACCACTTGTTCAAATATTTTGAATAATAAAGGTGTTAGTTTAATAAATGTCCTGGAGGAGGAAGAGTTGTCCAGCAATAATAGTTCAGCATTTTCCTTTTTGAGCCTGGAGAAGCTGCAACCAATGGTTAGTGATCTGAGAGAGAGGATAACGGCAGGATGGGGATCAAGATTTAATTTTTGTAAGAGAGCTCTTTTGGTTTTGCTTTCATACATGACAATCACTACTGCAAGTTCTTCCCTGACTGATTCCTCCTTAAATACAGGGTGGCAATGTGCAAGGCTGGAAAAATATTCACATTGAAGCTCAGGCTCTGCTTTCCCCCAGTCATTTACCTTCCTGATTAGGCAAATGCTGCATCTGCCAATACAAATAATTTTCAGCAATTTTGTATATTCCTTCCTTCTTGTCATTTCCCTACACGTTATTTTTTTGTTGTGCAAAAGGAATTATTCACCCTGATTTCTCAGGATCAGCTGCATTCTCTCCCAGACAGAGCTGCACAGGCAGTAACTCTGCTTTTCTGGCTGTGTTGGACAGTAAGGAGAGCTGGGAAGGGACAACAGACACAGGTTTTCTTTCTTAGTGTCCTTCTGTCTCACATATGGAGAGCAGGGCCAGCAACTCTGTTTCCTGTCCTCTCAAAGGTGCAAGTAACTAATCAGAAAAATCGTCATAACCCAGTGTGATTTTGCAGCTGTCAAGAGTAAATTGTTATTATTATTATTATTGTTATTACTACTACTACCACCAATATTATTATTGCAATTGCCTTGTGTTTGCTCTTTTTTTCTCTATCCAAGTGACTACTGAAACAAAGGGAAGCAGTTTCAACAGGAAAGTGTGAGAGATGAGCCCAAGGATCCTGAGGGAAAGAGGAGGAAACTAATCCCTATCTACCACATCCTGGATTAATCCTGGCACTTTCTAAGGAAAGGGGGTCCTCTTCTTCCTCCTGATGTGCTTTTTGAGAAAGACTTAGTAGACACATTTCATTCAATGCATTCCCCTCAGGCACTGCAAAAGACTGAGTAAATGAGTGTGCAACAAGGCACTGCCCTGACATCAAACACAACCCCCACTCGGAGTAACCACAGGAAGCAATAATCACTCTACTCCTGGAAGAATAAAACCCACCTCCATGCATCTAGTCATTTTAGAGGCCCACAGATTTCCTTGGGCTTTCTAAACGTCACCCCAAACGCTGTGACCAGAGAGGATTCTAATTTAAAAGTACATTTTCAGCTTGTTGCATGAGTAGTGGTCATGCATATCCTTCATGCCTCCTGCTGGGAATGCACTTCCTGATTTCTATAATGAGAATGAACTTGTTGTTTGTTGTGGATATATAATCTAAGAAATTCAGTCTCTTTTCAAACCTAAAAAAAAAATGTTCCTCAGCTTAATTTGGTCCCATGAGCAGGTTGTGATCCTCTGCAAGCTTTTGTGAGCACAATTAAACAAAATAAATCACAACAAATATTGGCAAGTTGTTATTCCTGCTGCTTCCTCTGTTTTGCATAACCACTGACTCAGGCTTGAAAATATCATGGCAAGACAAGCTAAAGACCTCACCCCAGCCTGCTCATTCATACCACCTCATATTTATTCCCCTAGCTGCTGCTCTGATCTGCTGTCACAGCTCCATGCCCAGGGGACAGGGCAGCTCTGTCCTGTAGCACTACTGCAGAACTCACTGCCTCACCAGATCACAGCCTACTTGTTAATTCAGTTAAATCACAGAAAAACTGTTGTGGCTGAGGTGAAAGGGTCAGGAATAAATAATATATCTTGCTTCCAAGTATTATTTCTACTAAAACGCAACACATTTCAGGATACAATGATTTGATGAATAAGTCTTTCATCACTGACCTAGCAAGCACATGAAATGGCCAGATATGTGCCAGGGCTGAAGATTTATGGGTTTACTCACGGCTTTACCCTTGTACCCTTACCAGCTCCACCATTCATTCCTCCCCTGGGCACCTTCCCCAGTGCTGTCTCCTACAGCTGGAGAGCCCCTTGGCAATTCCAGCCTCATCAAACCCTCCCTCAGACCCTGCTCCTGTTACCTGGCACAGCAACAGCCCTGTGAGAGGTACTGGCAGCTTAATCTCAGTGTGCTATGTCAGGACAGCCCTTCCACCCTTGGCTCACCCAGCTTTTCACCTCTGCTGCCTGAAGGTCCATGTATCCCTCTGGTCTTTGGTGTCAAGGAGCTGGAAAGATGGACATGCAGCAAAACAAATATTTTTTTTTTTTTATTTTTAATTAGGTCACAGGGATTGGGTTTGGGGTTTTTTAGTGATTTACTCTACCTTTGGGTGGAGAGTTGGGACTCAGTGCCAGTGTCATCACAATGCTACAAACTTTTGCACAGGTGGTGGCTCTATCAGCTTGGAGTTTTTCACATCCACACAGCCTTCTTTATCAAATGTGTGGGAACTGGGTCCCATCAGTCTAACTGAACCCATGCCAGAGGGATGTCCTGATTTAATTGCTACAGATGGAGTTACAGCACTATCAAAACTGTGTAGGTAAGCCCTTGTGTATCACATGAACATGCAGCAGGGCACTTTATTTTGAATGAGGATTCTCAGTGTTGTCTATTACTTTCCACCACACAATAACTCATGAGTTATGCTTGGGCAGTTACCATTCATCAGCACTCGACCTGGTATTTGCCTACAAATTTACTGCAGCAATTTTCTTTCCTATCAGTGTCTCTTTCCATTTTCCTTCCAACTTTCAGTCATCCTCCCTTCCTGCCCTCAAACCTTCAAGCTCCCTGAAAAAGCAATTGCACATGTGCACATTTACCTTGATTTTCACTGTGCCAGTCTAAATTCAATCCTACAGCTCTAAGTTGTGGTACAGTCACAGCTTTAGATGCAGTTGGGCTGATCTCAAGGAGAAGATTTTATTATTTTGCTAGAGATCTGAGAAGCTACCAGAGATAACCCTCATCCAGAGCCATCTGAAACAATAATTACCAGAGACCACACCTCAGGGTAAGGACCTGTTAACACTCACTGTTCCATTTTCCAGACACACATGGCTTGTTCCTTTTCCTGATGGAAAATAATTCTGGAGGGCAAATGCCCCATCCTTCCCAGCATTAAAGCACAATAGGGAACATGAAGAGGTCCTTGAGAATATTGGAACACATAGCAGAAGTTACAGAAATAATCTGTCCTAATATGGGAAGCTTTCTATTTTATTAATTAGTAACTTTCCAACATGGGCACACAGATTTGAAGGGGGTGGAAGGAGAGGGAAATGCCTGCAGGATTGAGATCACAGGGATCCATGGTTTGCTCCAGCTGATGGGTGGGAGACACTACATGAAAATAAACACATGGTCTTTCTCTGGATGCTGCTGGCAGGAACAGCAAGAGCTGGATGCAAAAGAACAGGGAGCTGGTTTGAGCCTTCTTTTCTTCCAGCTGGATGCCAGGGGAGAGGCTTCAGCATGGGGGCAAACAGTGCATGGCCTGTACCAGAACAGGCAGGAAGGTAGCTGGTGTCTGAAGCTCTTGTCCCCACCACTTCATCACACAGTCCACACAGGTAAGAGGACAAATGTGCTCATCACACAAGGATGTCATCTGGTCTTCAATCCTCCCCATAATTAACCACAGACACAACAGTGCTACCAGGCAGAGGTGTTTGGGTTTGGTTTGTTTTGCTGGTTTTTTTTTTTTCCATTAGAGAGGAAGAACCCTAAATAGGACTCACAAACACACTAGTTAATACATGTCTGCTAGTAATCTTTAATTGTGCTGTGCCTGGCTGTGGCATTAAGAGTCAAAAGGAGCACAGGGCTTAGACAGTAAAAGTGAGTCACTGTAGCTGGAAGGAAGGCTAGAAACTGTCAGAATTCCACCGCTGGAATTACATGATTCTCTCTTGAAGAGCCCAGTCCAGGGTTACAGTAACATTGTTTAGGAATGGGACAAAGCCTAAAGCCGCAGCTGGCACTGGACTGCCGAAGCAAAGTATAGGCTGAAAAAAAACTACCCCTGGACAACCTTTTTCTCTGGGCTCTAGGTAAGCTGAGTTGAGTCTGGGGCAGGGTTAGGTGTGGGACAGAAACAGGGAGAAAGTTGGGACAGGACCTCTGTTGGCATGGGGCTGCCAAGGGGATTCCAAAGTAAGGAGGAGGAAAGAAAAATGATTCTTCCCAACACCTTTTTCATTTAAATTAAGGTCCAGGGCTCATTCCACATTTAGTGTTAGGATTAAGGTTTGGGTTTCCTGAAAGATTGATCCTCTGACATCTTTGTTGGGACCACAGCAGGTTATCCCTAATTACAGTTAACTCAAGGTTGTGCTTTTGCTTTAGGAGGGAGAGATGTCCTGAAGCTTCAATAGATGTTGCATTTCCCACAGGCTGCCAGGAGAAGCAGCAGTCTCCTAGAAGGTCATTCCTTTGACAATTGCTTGATTTGGGCTTTGGTTCCTCAGCAAAGGGTTATCCCATTCACAGCCTTAGAGCTGAGTTCACTCTTGGGAAAGTGAAAAAGCCTACAGCAACAGTTAGCAGGGCACTGGTGAGGGACTTCTGAAGGGAAATGCAGGGCTCAGAAATATTTCTCCTCAAATTGCTTTTTCATCTGGACCATTGCTCTGCGTGCTTGACTGAGGTTTAGCTGTCCTCAGGCTTTAGGGCTAAGGATGGAGGAGGGACAAAGCCTAGTGTTCCAGATGGCAAAGGTCTGCAAAGGGTTTGGAAAAGGCTGGAATGAACAACAAAAAAATTTAATTCCCTGCTACAGTTTGCATCTCAGCCACAGCTGAGTGTTCTTACTTGAGAAGCAGCCCACACCTGGGCTTAGGGTTACAGTTTGAGCACTTAGAGGTCCTACAGCTCCAGCTGGCATGGGGTTGTTAATGCACTGCCAAATGCAAAGGAGAGGATGCAAAGAGCTTTCTCCCCTCACTGGTTTGTTAACTTGGCCATTACTAAGTCTCTTTGGCAAATGTTCAGCTCACACAGAAGGTTTAGGGCTAGGGTTAGTTCAGGGGAAGGTCAAAGCCTAGAACTGCATGTGATGTGGAGCTGTCAACGAGCTCCTTCAGAGGGAAGAACTGGATTCATTATGATTTTGTTTCTAAAAATTTCATCATTGGTGTGGCTTGTGGTAATCCAGCCAAGGCCAATGTTTAGGGTTAGGAGAGGGAAAACCCTTGAACTCCAGTTGTGTTGTGGTTGACAAGGGAGAATGTAAAAATATTTCTCCCATGATAGCTTTTTGATTTCTGCTACAGCTTGTGGTCCTTGGAAAAGGGTTGTCTGTGCCTAGGCTTAGGATTTGGGTTGGGAAAGGAACAAAGTTTAGAGCTCTCATTTGCCTAGGAAGCCTGGGGTTGCCAAAGGAAAGAACAAGCTGCACAAAGGCTTCTCTGGAAACCTCTTCATCTGGGCTCATGGCTTAGAGTACTTGGTTAAGCCTCACTCAAGTCCATTTATCAAAGGATGTTCATAGATTTTTTTCCTAAGTAAGTGGGTATTTGGTCATGCCCATTAGTTTTATTTTCCTCCACATGGTTAAAATCAAATCTTATTTTAGGTGTTACCTAGAAGTCCTTTGAAATAAAACTCCCAAGTCTCACAAACTTGGCTGTATAAAATGATTGTTCACAGTTCTCAAAAGGAGGAAAATATTATTGCTATGAGGTAAACACCATAAATAGCTCCATGAGACTGACTCTGCTCAGTTGTGCAAGCCAGGGGATATGATCCACAGACAAATTTGTAATTTTCTTGAAGTGTATAGAAGTCTACCAGAACTTGCTCAAAAGCAGATTCTGGTCATAACTTAATACTTGCCAGCCTGTTGACATTTCCACTTAAGTAGCACCAAGTAATTCCCCACTGGGATATGGCCAATTCAGCACTGTATTGCCAAAACAATCGAGCTCTTCGAGGGGCAGTCACACATGCAAGAGCTCAGGAAAATGGGACACAGTACAAATGCTTGGGCAGGCCAAGAAAATGTCTAGCCTTCAATTCTTCTCTTTTTCTCTACAAAATCAGTGGGACAGTTAACCATGCCCAAAACCTGAACAGTACCTACAACATGTACTCTTCAGCCAGGGAGTGGAAGGAAGTAAAGTAATGGTATGCTCTTACAACCTGGGTCTGCAAAGAAGGTGAGGAGGAGGGGCAAGCTCTGAGGCACTGAAATTTGAGTCCAGTGACAAATCTAAAAGACACTTGAAGCTAAACAAAATCTTCTTCACAGAAACTAAGGGAAAATGGGGGAATAATAGGGTGAAATTGTGAGGAAAGATATCAGTGGGGAAGAGAAGGCTGAGGGCTCCTGTTAATGGGGAAGAGTAGTTGTCAGTGCAGGTGTGAGATACAGGAGATCCTTCTCACATCTGCAGTAGAAAAGGGGCCAAGGAGCAAGACTTGGCTTATGGTCAATGGTTCAGGAGTGTGAGTGGCCTAGTGGGATGAGAAAGGACATTCATGTACTGGCACTAATGCCTGGCACTTATCTGAGGCACAACAAAGGCAGAAGTAGACTTCACATCTCATAGGTTTGCTGGTGTTGAAACCACCAATATATAAGCACCAATAGCTGTGCCTAGGGAACACTAAAAAATGTGATCCATAGGAAACCCTGCAGAAAAATGTTCTCCCTCCTCTAGTGTTCCACAGATTGCAATCTCCAGGACATCACCACCTGCGCTGGCCACTGACAATTGGCACAACGTGGATCACTGGTGGTGCAAGAGCTGCAGGTGGCCTTGTATGACGAGCCAACCTGTGCTCAGACAAGCGTGTTCAGGGAACAGTGAGACCCAGGCACAGCCTGCTGTGCTGCCCAGCCCAGCAAAACTGCTCTCGTGGACAAAGCCAGAGTGCTGCAGGTAAAACCTGGCAGCTGCACCCGTCTTCAAAGGTCGGAGAATAAAATGTAGGGACTTGTTCCTTCACTTGGTATTTCCTGGTTTGTCACCCTGACCTTGGTGCTCTGGGAAGATGTTTGTACTCAGCACTATCAAAGACTGGGGCTGGCAGGGGCAGGTGGCCACAGAACTTGTCTTGTAGTTGTTTTTGCATTGAAAATCCAGTTCAGCACACAGTGAGACGTGCCAGGAGGTCCCATCCTGTGCCTGCACCTGCACACAGTTAAACAGCTTGTTGGATCAGGACCACAAGGAAAAGCTGTGTTGAGAAGGAAGAAGAAAAGGGCAAAAAATACAGCATTAACACAATGCACCTGGCTCTCTTTCAAGAGCCTGTTTTGGTGCCACAAGGATCCCAGTCCTTCCCAAAAGCACAGAGGGCACAACTTGTTTCAGGTGGCACTACAACCTCAGCCACATTATGGGCCTTCAAGTGCCTGACCAGCCATCAGTTTATAGAAGCAGAGATGCAAAACTAACATGAACTGAAAGCAAGATGTTTATGCCCTCACACAAAAACATGACATTCAAATCCTATTCAGAAGTAGCCCTGCAAAAATCAAGCAAAATTAATAGCTCATATCAAAGTTGGCCTCACATCAGGAAAATTTCTGTTGCCTTGGTAAACAGCTGAGTCTCCATTTTTCTCCTTCCTATTGGCAACGTATTGCACTTTCTAAATAAAGATATCTAAACAATCTCTCTTTGTACAATAATTTTTATGCTTTCTCCATCAGTCTGTTTCAGTCACTTGCCCCTACTCTCTGCAGTACAGCAAAACAAATGAAGCAAAGCAGCATTCAGACTAAGAATTTTTAAAAAATGTTTGGGGTTTTAGTCAAGATACTAACAGGAAAAAACCAAAATTTTCTGTGTGCAAATGTAAGGTGAGAGAAAGCCTTTGTTCCTTCATATCTCTCTATGAGATAATGTCCTGCTACTGTTTCCCTTACAAAAATCTCATTTTTTTCTGCACAGAACTAGTGGTACAGATCTACTGCAGTATACAATCTAGTATTCAGAATCTATCAGAAGTACTTCCATGCATAAAACATTTTATTTTTCCTGTTTTATATCCTAAGAACTTTATTGCTCACTACCGATTAGTTATCTCTGCAACATAAATACTTACCTTATGATTAAATTGCTTTCATTTTGCCTTCCCTTGGAACTCCCTATAACTAATTTCCATTCATTCTTCCTCCCCCCCCCCAGAGGGATGTTATCCTGGGCAGAAATATCTGCTCAAGGAGAACTGGAAACTGATAGCTTTCTCTACCCAGTCATTCAGCCTTTATGGCAACGAGCAGAAATCCCTGTTCATCAGTCTAACACTGATTTTAACAGGTTTTTGGGTTGAGGACAATCCCAGAAGTAGTTTCTGAATATACCCTACACAGGGAGTTATCTGGAGCTACTTGCCAGCTTCTCCAGCAGCCCAAGAGCAGATGGTGCATAACAGAGCAGCAAACATCTCCCTGCACCTCCAGCATTGCTGCACACAGCCTTGACTTTTTCCATCCCAAACATCCTAAAAAACCAAAAGCATCATTACCTTCAAATGCAGACAGGCTAGGCCATACTCCTCATGCCCTCCAGCTTTGGTTTAACAATTTCCCATGTGCCAATCCGATCTCAGCTTTTTCTAACAATCATCCTGAGATGAGGAAGAACCCTGTGAAACAAATTGTTATGCTGCTGGTGTAGCCTGCTGCCTATTAAAATAAAATGGGGGATGATGATGAGAGGGCACACACATTACTAGGTTGAGAGGGGAGAAAACTGTGCTTATGAACGGTGTCATCTGAACAGCAGCACGGGCTCTGTAACTGATACATGGCATTTTAAGCACACATGAGCCCTTCTCCTGTGCTTCAGGGAAAAAGCAACTCTCCTGAGACTAGGAAGAAGGATTTACTTGCCTCTCTATGCCTTTGCTTACAAGTGCATGGCATTAATTTGGTTTTAAATTACTCTGAATACAGTGCACAGTTGCTGTATCATCTCCTCAAATAAATAATTTGGTTAAAAAAATTAAAAGTTGTTGTCATTTCCATCCAAAAGCAAGCGCTTCTCACTTCACCAGCTGGGCAGGCAAACCTTTGTTCCATAACCCCTACAAGCTTTTCCAGTGGTCAGCACAGAGGGACAGACTGTGCCTGGCAGAGAGAGGATGGGAGGGTGTGCAGAGCATGCTGCTGCTGTGCCAGACTGGTGGCTCACCATGGTCTGGATGAGGGGCAGAGGAACTGTGTCAGTCTGTTGGAGCTGCCAGATCTCCTTCAAGGAGATGGTTTTCCCCACGCCTGCTCCTCAGTCCAGACCAAGCTTTGGCCCCCTGTGAACGTGGCCTGTCGTCAGCCATTACCCAGATGCTGCAGGGCTTGTAAATTCAGCTCCATGCCTTGGTCATGGTGAGAGAGGTGAAAGAGCTGTGTACAAAGGAACACTGATTTTCAAACAGCATTTCATACTGTAGCACTGCTCAACTAGAAGAGATTGAAACATCTCCCATGAGGCTTCTGGAAAAGGAACCTCCCCCATGTTTTACAGCAGCTGGGACAGGCAAGGGCCCTTTGCCCTGGGGCTGCTGTCCTTGTGTGAACACAGCCCACCCCAGCTTCTGCCTGGCACCAGTGTGAGATGGGCATCCAGGCCTGCTAAAGGGAGAGGTGCAGACCCCATGGAAACTGTGCCACAGTTTGGGGCTGGGACAAGTACCTTGTTGGGGCCCTCCACAGAGACAGCCATGCTCTGTCTCCAGCCCTATGTACAGGAAACTTGATGCATGCTAGACACATGCCACTGTCCCCATGTTTCAACAGAGAAGATGGTAAGCATCAGGAGAGAGGAAGATGAAAGGTCTGACTGATTTTTGCATCATGTTCAGCTTCAAAAGAGCATCAGAAAGACCTTTTTTTTTCTCCATGAGAAGGTAGAAAGAGCCTAGAAATAAGCACCAATGATTGGCTCCATCTGCACTCATATTGCTGGAAATTATTTTGAATTACAAATGTGGTAAGGGCACCTTGTGCTTTTACAGAAGCAGCACCACCCACAGAGTGACTCAAAAGCAAAAGGTCTAGTTTAGCCTCCAAGTTGAACTCATTGCTTAAATAACATTGTTAGGATCCAAGTTCTCCCCCACCTACTTTTTTTTAATGCAATTAAAAAGAAAACATATTAAAAAACACCAGGCTTAAGACAACAGGACATTTTCTCAGCAAATATGTTACTGAAACTCAGCAGATGTAGAAAGTATGAAACTTGCTATCAGCAGAAGTAAAGAGGCAGGATTTTATAATCAGTAAGTAATGACATGGATGGAAGAGCAGCAATAACACCAGTCAGGTTACTTCAGTCAGCTGCATAACTTCTGCATCATGAAAGTTCATGCTTGTGCTGAAAACAAAATTGCTAACTTTTTCCACTGGCACAGAGGTTTCTTCAGATCAAATCAGAGGTGCTCAAGCACACCTAAACTGGCAGTTTAATTCTGCTCTTGTAAAGGACCTGCTTTATGAACAGACAGCATCTACATCTGGAACTGCCAATCCATCCCCTTTAGTTTACTCAGAACTGAAAACACAAGATTTCATAAAGGACAAAACAAAAAGGGGGTGTAAGAATGCCACATGGCAATGCCTCCCATTACAATCTGCAAAATTATAATAAAAATGCTTTAATCACAATGCTGACTTTACACAAAAGTAGAATTACTAGAAACGAAATAGAAAAACCTCTTCTCTGATCTTTTTCTGTCTCTTCTCGTTGAAGACAGGCAAACTACACTTATTTGCTTTTTCAGATGAACACATGCAAGACAATGAAGTGATCTTGTCTGCAGCAGGTTGTGGGTGCCTACTTAACATGTTTTACTAAAATTTCTGTGTCAGCCTTTCAGCTGAACCAGAAGACAAAGCATGGTATCAAGCCCAGCTTCACTGACTTTGCCAGATGCTCCGTGACTTGGAGCCTTGGTGTTCACTGTTCACGTCTCCTCCACTCAGCCAGAGCAGGGATGACACCAAGCACCCAGAACTGCCTGCTCAGGTGGAAAGCCCTGGAAGAGGGGGGTGGCTGCTGACAGAGGCACTTCCTCCAGTTCTTGCCGTGCCTCCAGTACAGAAACTGGGTGCATGTAGGGCAAGATATGCTTTTGTGGCACTGTGAAAACGGGTTGTTTAGCTACAGAACTGGTTAAAATTCAATTACTTCACAGCAGGATGAGACACAGAGACTCAGGCTGATTTCATAGCCTAGAGAGGAGCTGGAGCCATGGAAGAGAGGGACAAAGATCCTGGTATTCTAAAACATCTCACACCCCAGAGTAAAGAAAGAAAAGGCAGCTATCAAAAGGAAATTGATACAAGCCCATCAGCAATTTCTGCCATAGTTATAATTGTTTTGAGTGCTCACCAAAACAGTTTTTCCCAGGTGTCTGGTTACTCCAACAACAAACAGCCCTGTGCTTGTGAGGTCAGCCCCCAGCTGCGCATGGAGCAGCCCCACTCACAGCTACAAGAGAGCCCCACACTTTCAGCAAATACCCTCTCAGAGGGGACAATGCTCTGCCTTTCCTCCCCTTCCTAAAGCTGTTCCAAGGCTCTCCAGTGTCATCACACACCAGCCTGTTAAGAGACACCAAAGTGATTATACTTGTTCACAAAATGTGTTTACAGAACTACTTAATTCCTGTTATTAGCACTTGACACGACGGACTGGTTTCCTTGACACGACTGCAGCTCCACTCAGCCCTCAGACAATCCCTCAAGAGCAATCCTGAGATACTGCTGCAGCTTAGCCACACATGAACAAGCTGGGTCTCACCTGCAGACAGGCTGATACCAGCGACTGAAACACATACAGAGCTCCTAGCTGTACGTGTAGCACCCTTGGCACTCGCTAGCTCCCAAAACTGTTAGTGTTTATCTGCTCACCCATCACTTGCATCAGCTTTCTTACTGCTGACTGGTGGGATGATCCAGTTCTAAAAGGTTCCACTGCTGCGCTGTACATCTTAAATTATACACACAGCACTCTGCCATAGGAGAAAAGCAATCAAAGTGATTTATTTCTGGGTGAACAGAAAGCGTCCCCTTTGTCTCAAAACAGTAATTACTGCAGGCCACATTCCCATGCTAGCTTTAGCCATGCCAGGAGTTACTAGTACAGAGATTATTTGTGGAGCAAGGAATTTCTCAGCAAGTATCAGGATGTTGGTTTTTAGCCCTAAAGCCTCTATGTTAAATACCACACCTTTAATTATTTCAATTTACCTTTAATCAAAGGATGTGAAACTGGAGTGCCTCCCTTTCTCTTTGTTGATAGCTGCTCCCACAGATATGCAGAAAAGCAATTAATTACTGCAAATTTTAGAACAGAAATAGCTATGCAGGTATCTGTGAAGATGCTAAAAATGTCAGGAGAAAAGTGAGATAAATGTCAATGTTGTTAAAAATAAATGCCTACTTAATGCAACATTTACTTAAATGTTTGCCAGGAGACAGTAAATAAGGAATTTAAATCCTGATGTAGCACAATAACATATTGAGGTTAAACTCCACCTCTGCACCAAAAGGCAGACCAAGATGAAAATCTCATTCCAAGCCCTGATATCATCTCTGCTAGCCCTCTGCACAAAAGTGGATTTTATCCAACCTACAGTGACTTTGTAAACAACCCACTTCCTTTTTACCAACTCTGAGTTTAGTTTTCTAATGTTTCCTTCCACATCCACAATGGTGCCTTATCAAACTCCACAACCTGGCAGGCTGCTGGGATTTATACTCCCTTTCCCTTCCACCAGGGCCTCTTGGCTGCTGCTCTGCTGAACCAAAGCCTCAGGCCCCTTCAAGACCGGCTGTCCTGAGTTTAAATAGAAGACCCTGTACCAGGCAAAGAATATATATGAGTGTTCCTACATTCTCACAGTTTATCAAACAACTCTTACAGTGAGCTGACTTAGTTATTCCCTCAACTGTGTCCAGTCTACAGGCACATCTACAAGCAGTAGCAGCAATCATTTCATGTTTTCTAGCAAGTTACTGACACAAGTTTTAAACAGTAAAAAGCCGTAAAACGACCCCTGAGGAACCCTACTATATACACAGCAACTAAGAGATTATTCCCTCCATCCATCTCCACCTGGAGATCCATCAGCACCAAAAACACTTTCTGTTGGACACTGTTCATTTTCTGTCTGGATTGAGATGTGAAGAAGGCCCACTGGGGCGACTACTGCAACTTTTATCAGGCAAGCTTGTAATGCTCAGGCAGAGAGATGCTAATGAAGTGCTGTTCCCTTTATTTGTTAATAAAAGACTCCAACTTTAGTAGTTCCATTATTTTGCTTTGGATCAATGTCAAGCTGATAGATCTATACTTAGCATCAGCATTCAATTTTCATAGTCTGTTAGCAGTACACTTTCTTCCACTCACTGACTAAAAATCAACATGGGCTCCTATCTCCAGGTCTTTAAAATTTCATGGATATGAATTTGTTTGATTTAAGAATTCTAAAGTGTTCAGCATCAGCAGTTGTCCATGGTAACCCTCTCTAGCTTCTATCTCAATGGAAAAGACTTCAATTTCATCATCTGTGATAAAGCTACATCTTCTATTTGTTAGGCCATGCAAAACTGTGCATTAACACTGTCTTGAGCACTAATCTTAATAGAAACAATCAAAACCGAGCCAGTTTCTTGGCTGACATTCAAAGCTTCCACCTGCAAAACTCCTGAAAGCTGGTTTCAGCTCTGCACAAGCTTATCTTCTCAGCTAAGTGAGAATAAGTTCTTTTCTAGAACATCTTTAAGCATTTCTAGCCAAGCTATAACAATTTCTTTGATGCTTGTGTGATGGATTAGAAAAGAGTATAGAGGGCTTCATACCAAAGAGTTAAACCCCTACTAAACCTGAATAAAATACAGGCTTTGTTTTACTTAATTTAGGTTATGAGCAAGATACTGGATCACTTCCTAATTTGTCTGGCATTATTTATTTCCCCCAAAAAGCTGCACTGGAAGCAATCACTGTAACACCAGGGTAACACTCAACTTCATATACATGCAAGAACAGTGACAGAAAACAGCAAATGTCCTCACATGCACTGGCAGCTCCTAAACCTGCAGGGGCTGTACTGCCTGACAAGGAGAAAGCTGGGACCTTGACACTGTTCAAACTAATAAGCACATGCTTGACTAAGATTTGAACAGTGGCTGCAATTTGGCATCTGCATTATTTGACTCTGCTGTGTAAAAACATTGGCAGGCCCACATTTTTTGAATATTCAAGGAGGAAATTCAAGATGTCAGGAGATTTGCCTTCACAGACTGGGGGGTCAGGGTATGCAACTCACATCGTTCATTTTTTTCACACACTAACCTCCCCTCCTTTGGATCACTTCTGACAATGTAACGCCACAGCTTGAGTTCTGAGCAATCTCTAAAAACTTATCTTCCTCGGGGAGGGCAGAAGGAGATAGCTGCAGACCATAAAAGATTGCATTTGCATAGCTTAGATATTATCAGCTAACATGGAAATATAATATTCTTCCTTGTATCACAGTAATATCTAAGCCAACCTCATTTCCTGTTCTGCACATCAGAACATCTGTGGCAGCAAAAACACCCCTCAACAAGTTGGAGATGCTGCACAGAGAGCTCCTGCACTCCAATCACATGAGTTACCGTGAAATGGCTCGTATTAGATACCAGTCAGCAATCCTTCCCTTTCCATTGCTTCAGCCTACTCCTGCTGCTTGATGCACAACAACAACAATGCTCTATAGCCAGGCAGACTTGAGTGAACAGCACAGTTCTTAAGAAGTTTGCATTGTCAGAGATATGGCTCTTCATGCCTCTTGGAGAAAAAACACTCCCTCCCCAATTATGTTTTAAAAATCCATTGTAGATTTTACTGGCACTGCTGCCAATGACAGAAACCACATTGTCAGCATGAAAGATGAAACTGCAACGTAACTAAGAATGAATGCCCACTTTTGTGCAAAAACACAATCCTAGAAAGCTGCAAAAACATTCAGAAACAACTGCTCTTTTATTTGGCCCTGATGCTGCCCTCGTGTACAATCCAGTTCACCAAAATAAGACAACCCCCTGTCATTAAAGATGATCTCATCAGAAAGCAGCTCCGAGCAAGTTTGCTTGCATGGGAGGCTTTAACTGCCAGCCCTGATGCAGCCTGACTGGGAGCGGTGTTTGCTCAGCACATTCTGGTGGTTTCAGAGACAAAGCCAGCATTCCCAAGGCTCCAGATAATCAAGCAGATGAAGTCATGCACTCTGAATGCTCCAGAAAGAGAAATGGATGGGGGATGTGGAGAGTGGGTGTTGGAGGCAGGGATGGGGGACCACATTTAACATTACTGCACAGAAAAGTAGACAGGGAAAATGTTCCCCATTTAATGATTCCCTACATTAATGACATGCTGGCATCACCAATAAGGTGGTATTTGAAAGAATGAATCATTTAACCCCAGGAGGAGTCAGACTTACAGGCAGCACATCTAAATGCAGGCACTACCTATGTGCTGTCCCCAAGGCCAGGTCTTTGGTGGCAGCCTCAGGCCAGTGAGGTCCTTTCAGGGGCCTCAATTAAGCACCACCTTGTTATCATCCTCATCTCTTTTGAGGAAGCTGCTGCTAATACCAGCATGTAGAAGTAAAGGGACATGCCTACGACAAACCCTTTCATTGAGAGCCTGCTCAGGGAGTAGGCTAGGGCAGAGAGGAGCACAGAGCAGCTCTCAGTAGGGATACTTCAAAGGCAGCCCCAGGCTGGGAAACAGGCTAGAATTAGATACTGATAACCACCACCATTTCAGAAAGCAACTGGTGTTTTAAGAGCCTTTGGGTTTTGGAGTTCAACTACACTGCTTAAGGGAAATAAGATTTCCAGCCCTTTCTAGAAAATCCTGTACTAGCTGCTTAAAAACTGAAATCATTGTATTGACCTATCCCTGAACTCCTGTGACTTTCTATATTCATCTATGCCTTCAAGCCCTCCAGGGATGGATCTGGCCTCACACTGCAGCATATTTTGGGGGCTTACACTGCAATTATTATAATGGACATCTTTCTCTTCAGATTTAGGGAGAGTGTGGTGAAAATCCTTTCCATTCTCATGTGTTTTCAATCATTTTTTCCTCTTCCTTACACACACACGTCTCTTTCCAATCCATATATAATATATCATTTCCCTGCAGATAGCATAGCTGGATGTGTACAGCTCATTACTTTCTAAGAAGCTTATTTTCCAAATGCCCTATTTTTTTTTCAACTTTAGCTTTATGCTTTCTTCTATCTGAGAAGGCATTATGGGCATGGATACCTCTGCTCCATAATATTCCAGTTATCTGCTGCATATTAGATACAGCCACCTCTGGATAAACTGGAAATCTCCCAAGGGAGTATTTTTGAAGGGAAGTCCATGCCAGATGCCATGCTGGAATTTCTCTCCTTACGAGACAGGCAGCTGCAGTCAGGCTCAATTCTCCTACTGCCATTGAAATGGCAGCATGAAACTTGAACAGAGAAAGCAGTTTACACTTCAGCATTCCAGCCATGGATAAAACACAGCTAGCATCTCTGTTGTCAAACATCCTGCCGTCTCTTGCCACATTGATTTCACTCCACGCTGAGTCTAGTGGCAAAATCCCAGCACTGATGAAGTTAATGGGAGTTTCACCAGTGGATTCAAGAGGGCTAAAATTTCACACTGACTCTTCAGTCATAAAATTCCTTATGCTTACCTCTGAGCTTAACAACTGTGCCCGTTACACCCAGCACGGACGATCTGGGGTTGATCCAATATCCTTTTAAGTTAATGGAAAGGCTCCCACTAACTTTAATGAGGACTGAGATAGATGAGTTAGTGGATGAGAGCATTTTATTTGAGAAAGGGCAGATGATGTCTCACAGCCACTTACAGTGTCTTTTTAACCCCTCATGTACTATTTCTGTGCTTCTCTAATCCCCTCTGATGATGTCACTTCTTGCCAATAATGATTTTGCAACAGTGAGGGACATTCATAAGCATTCAGGTTTTTACTCTTCCCTCCTCCTACCACTTAACGTGAGCAATAACAATTGAGAAGGTCTATCAACAGAAGCATTCAGGAGAAAAAAATACAGATGTAAAAATGCACTAGGAAAAAATTGTCTGTGTAACCGTGCTTGAGAATATGCCACAGCCTCAGTTATGCCTGCAGCTCAGTGACCTCTCTGTATTAAGGTAATGTCTTTTGTTGGGAGCACACATCAGTAACCAAAAAGCTGTGACAGCAGAGTTGTGCTTAAGAGAAAAGCATTACTTTTGTATCAGTGCCCATCAATAGACCTGATTTAATGTTCTTCCCTTTCTGTGTGAATATCAGTGAAGGCTCATTCCTCACCCTGATCTTTCTTGCTCAGCCCCCAGCCCATGCTTGCTGCATGAAAAACTCACATTTGTGTACCTTGGCTTTCTCTTGTTCTTCCCCACAATCAGGTTTTCTTCAAGTATCATTCCACAGGGCACCTTTTTAAAAAGGGCTTGCTCTTAATACTTACCCTTAATACTGCCCATTTGTTTTAAATCCCAGTCCCAGAACTGTGAAGCAGTTGCTTTTATTCTGGATGAAGCAAGGTGGGACAGAACAGGTTGCACTGATAATTCAGGCAAACTAGGTCTGATTCAAGTCTCAGAGACTGTTGGAGTGCTGTGGATGTCAGTGACAGCAGCATGACACCAAAGCCCACGTGAACATCATACAGACCTTCAGTGGGGTTCCTCTCAACCAGTGGCATGAAATAGGGCTTTTACTAGTATTTCACACCCTTATTTTCACTTCTCTCTTTAAACCTTACCCTCAGTATTATGGCATGTTTGAAAATTGTGCAGAATGTCTTAAGGTCACGTGCAGGGTGGAAATGACAGTCACAGTTACCTGAAGCATCAGCCAGTGGCTTTTAATGCCGTGGCACTGAAGGGAAACATATTTCAGCCCCAGAGTTCCCACCCCCAAGGCCCCACGTCTCCATTTTTTAATTTTTATGCTCCCAAGAATATTCTCAGGCCAATGTATTCAAAATGGAAATGAATAATCACCAGCTTAACAACAGTCATTAATCCCCTGTAAGCACACTTCTGCATGAATCTATTAATTCTCATTTCCAAGTTTTCAGAATTAAAGTGTTTGATATAGTACATGCTACTTATTCTCTTTAATTAAACAACCTCCCACTGCTAAAGCAGGTGAAATATTTCATCAGTCAAGAGTATGCACAGCCCTCATGAAGAAAGTTTCTGGGCTTGCCTGACACACAATAAAATATGGAGCATCAGCTGAAGTTTCTGGGCTCACCTTAAATCCCACTTGTGGCAGAAGCAGCAGGGAATTAATTCCCTGCCTTCTTTACAACATGTACCTTAAGAGAGAATTGCACAGTTCAGATTTATATTGAATATCCTCTGTACCCTTCTTCACAGCCTGAAGCGTGGCTCTGATCAACAGCAAAAAGAAACCATGAATAAAATTGCTGAGCACCTGAATGACAACAAATCAGTGACCTATAGGAAACTGTTTTGCAGCACCAAAGCAATTCCACGTGAACAAACGCCCATTCATGTGATGAATCCATGTGATTTGCCACTTGGCAACTCTGGCAATAAATTCGAGTAGCAGAGGGATACACTGTCTAAGCAGTGCTGAAAAAGGAAGAGATTAGCTGTGTTTATACTTCTCAGTGCTAGCATGTGGAAGAACAGGCCAAGGTACTCTAACCAGCTAAGGGTAAAAAATGCACACCATTTAATTTTTCTAATTTCTTATTTAATTCTCTATTTTTGGGGGCCATGTATACAAAGCATGTATACAGTGTACAGAAGTAATCTTAGGATATTTGTGATTCATCATCATTCTTATAAATAGAAAATGGAAACATACTATTCTGTCTTTACACATTCAAGATAAGCTGAAGTTTGTAGAGGCTTTTAAAATGGTGTTTCATAAGTAGGGCCCAAGGTGGTGCTTTCAGCTTCATATGTGACTGAGAAATCTCACATACTGAGCACACAGATACAAGAGGAGGGCACAAAAGTGAAAGCATTGGAGTTATTTGACATGGGTGCCTCACATCCAAGCAGGACTGTGACCCTGCCTGCACAGAGGAGCTTAGGACCAGAGCAAAGTGAAAAGAAGAGCTTGGCATGGAATAAGCACACTCATACAAAAGAGCACAGGCATTTGAGGAAGTCATGTTTTTGAGCCCGGAACTGAAAAATGGTGATTCCTTTGAGACTCTCAAGTTTTTAGGTCACTGAACAAGCTTCCTTTAAGTGTGTGCAATGCAAGTCATTCCTGAAAATCCCAGAGGCCTAACACCATTCCCTTGATGAAATCAGATTACAAGCAAGACTTGGGTCATTAAAGAAACATCAACTAATAACAAAGTCATCTCTGGCAGTCCCAGTGGACTGCAGTGTAGGAGGCAGTGAATCACTGAAGACATGGGAAAATGGCAGAAAGCAAAAATAAAAAAAGACCAGTTTGCAGCAGATAAATAGGTGTAACCTCACTAAATCCTTCTGCAAGCAGTTGTCAGGATCTGATCCCTGCCTGGAAACTTGCTGCTCTTTTAAGTATCCAACCTCCAATACTAAATATCTTATGATGATTACTGCAGTATGAAGTGTGTGAAGCTAGCCAGTACCAACCAGAAGCAAAGAAAGGAACATCATGAAGCAGCAAGCTTAATACTTCTTCTTCTTCTTCTTACTCAGCTTCTAGAGAAGCTGAAAGAGAACTCAAGAGGAACAAACTGCCGAACTTCAGCTACAGTTGTGCTGTATTGCTGAACCATCACAAAGATAAACATCAAAAATCCATGAGATGAAGGAATTGAAAGCAATCATTCCTAATCTACTTTTTAAGCTCTTTCATACACTGAAAAAGTTTTTCACTACAATGGTGCAACAAGTGACTATCTGAAAGGCAAGACCCTAAACTGGGAATACATGTGACACTGTCTCCTCTGTACTTCCAAAAGACTGGAAGAAAATACATTTCTACACAAATAAAGGCTGGGCACGACCTGGTAACATGCACATTGCAGCTCAGAAAGCTGATGGCTCTGGGCTGCACCAAAAGCAGTGCAGGCAGCAGGGCAAGGGAGGGGATTCTGCCCCCTACTCTGCTCCTGTGAGACCCTACCTGGAATGCTGCATCCAGCTCTGGGGACCCCAGCACACCAAAGACGTGGACCTACTGGAGTTCAGAGAAGGGCTGCAAATACAGTCAGAGGGCTGGCACATCTCTCCTGGGAAAACAGACTGAGAGAATCCGGGTTGTTCATCTTGGAGAAGAGAACTCTGGGGAGACATTACAGCTCCTTCCAGTACCTAAAGGGAGCTGAGAAGAGAGCTATGGAGGGCCTTCTCACAAGGGCACGTGGGAAATGGCTTAAAACTGAAAGAGGGCAGACTGAGATTAGATATTAGGAAGAAATTATTTATTTGTGAGGGTGGTGGGGCACTGCAAAAGGTTGCCCAGAGAAGTTGTGGATGCTCCATCCCTGCAAGTGTCTAAGACCAGGCTGGATAGACCTTTGAGCAAACTGGTGTGAAGGAAGGTGTCCCTGCCCATGGCAGGGGAGTTGGAACTAGATGATCTATAAGGTTCCTTCCAACCAAAACCATTCTGTGATTCTATGAGACATCCAGAATTTGTTTTTAACATTGGCTTATTATAGATGAAGAAAACTTGCAAAATCTCTGTGGGATGGGAATGTAAGGTCCAAGTGCTTAGGCACAGTAATATCACAGTGTTCCTTTAAGAGCTGGAACATTATTTGAAAAGTGAAATAAACTGAGAAAGCAAATAACATTCTTTTCTTCTCCAACTTGAGGTTTTTAAGTCCCAAAGTATAATATTCTTTAAATTCTTACTATTAAGGTTTTATCCATTAAAAATATCTAACACTTAAAACACATTCCCCTAGGTAGGATCAAATAACATTAGACAAGGGAGCTCTGAAGTTGGAGGGCTGAATTTTAATAACCAGAAAATCTGAGAAAAGCCACAGTAATTCTACAGCAGAAAACTCAGGAAGTCAGATTCAGATAAAGAACAGTGCAATAGTTCATACTGAAGCAAGCATGAAATCCCCTTACATATGAGATTCTCTTTGTAGATTTGGTATCATCTCCATTTTTTATACTTTTTGCAAGATTTGTAAAGTAAATACGCCTTGCCTAAGATAGTTTAGAAAACACAGATATGAAATTTAGTCAGCTGCTCAGGAATACAAGTCAACATTTCTGATCCCCTATATCTTCCAAAATTAGGCCTCTTAAAATCATAAGTGCAAGTGCCTTAATACCTTCTGATATCAAACAGAAGTCAGTAAGAAATTAATTGTATTAGAGTTTGAGCCAAAGCCAAGTCCAGTCATTTTGATCTTTCCATTAAATATCAGCCTGCCTTGATATAAGCCCTTAGAGAACTTGTAAAGTAAATGTTGATGCTCTTTGTGGTTATTGCATAATCTTGCAAGGTTCTTTGCAAATAATTTCCTTTTTCTGCATCTCAGTTCATGGCCACTGTCCATTAAAAATGAAAGCATTCTCAAACTAACAATCAGGGTGCCAGATAATGTACATGTGTGCTTCTCAGGATAGGCAGCATCACGGAGGAGCAGGGATTCTTGTCTGTGCTCACATAATGACATACAAATCTTGCTGAAACACATTAACAAGCCTGTATATTCAAAACACGTGGCGAGTGCAAATTGTAATAGTTTATCAGAAGACAGTACCAAGACTGGCCAGTTTAATGAGTTCTAGGGCGAGAAATTCAGAGTGGGGGAAGCACTGTCAAACTTCTCTACTAGCTGGAAAGGATAAGGATTACAGGAAGGGTGAATGGCATTCAGAGAAATAAAAGTCTTCATTAACTTTTCCTTTTTCTTCAGTACCTGTCTATCTTAGATGAGCATAAAAATCTATAGCTCTCTAGATCACAATTTACCATGATTTAATTTCGAGACTGTTCTTCCTAATGTTTGCTGACACAGATAAAACCCTCTGGAAAAATCTTTCTTTTTCAGGCCAGTAAAAGATGGCTTTCATGACTGGGAAGCACAGCAGCTGAAAGTCCAGGGGAGGATTAGGTCAGAGCACCCTGTTAAGAGTTCCCATCCTGACTGGGAGGAAACGGGTCTCATTCAAAAGTACAAGGCCTCAAAAGGACTGATGAGGCCTTGAGCAAAGAGACCAGATCAGCCAGTCTCACTAACAAGAAAGGTGTATTTTAGCTCAGATTCACTGCTTCTGCAACAACTGTGTTCTCTTGCTTTAAAAAGAGAAGCATCACAGTCAGGCAGTGTTTCTAAGGCCTTGTATCCCCCTAATGTACGTGTACTGTAAGTCTACTGTGTTACAACTGTATAAACAGGAGGGCAGCACAGACATTAAGACCTCTTCACTGGAAAGAGATGACTCAGAATATGATGACTCAGAATACACACCGTATTTTACTTCTCCTTACCAAGTTTTATGCATCACTAGTTCCCAATCCAACTCTTACCCATGCTGATGGCAATGACACAGCATTGACAGATAGCCTCATACTGCTCTTTCACCAGGGATGGAGCAATCCTCTATTTTCTGTGTACTGATGGCAGGCAACACATTCCTCTTATGGCAGTGGGCAGTGAGGTTCTCTGGCATGGCTAGACTGCATAAGTGCAGATGTTTTTCATATTCAGTAGGAAAGGCTGGTCTGAGAATCAAGTTCAAGGTGGTTTTTTTTTCCATATATCAGACTTAAAACAACTTGCTTAAGTATCAGGGCTGCAAAACATATCATAGAAGGCAAAGGGGTATGAGTCCCCAAGCCATTGGTAGGGTGGGGAAGGAGGAAGAGCAGAGGAGTCTTAATGCAATTATGTACCCTACTAAAATTGTTGAAGTATTGGTTCTCCCCTCTTAAGGTACTGGGCTCACCAAGGATTAAGGCAACCATGTGCATGGATTACACTGATGCTCAAGGGTAATCAAACCTTTCCCTGGTGATCAGTCTGGTATGGAAAGGCTTGCACTGATTCTGAATGGAAAACTGAGTTAGTTCTGAAACTAATCAAATCTGAAGCAGTCTTTTAAATGGAGAGAAAAGAAACATGCATGCACACATCTATCTGGGACAAAGGGGATTTCTTAGATGTCTTCATTTCCTGCTGCAGAGGCCAACTGCTTATTCAAGCCCACTGCTATTTATATTCTGCCTCTGTATCTTGAGAGAAAAAGCATGAACTTCTTTAGAATGAAACTGAAGTTCCTCTGGCCTGGGCCTGCTGAGCCCGGCCCCTTAGCAAATGCCTCGTGTGATCATTTTGAACTCCACTCCTGCTCACTGATGTAAACAAAATGCATCATTCCATTCGTGTGGGTGAGCACACTCCCAATGGTGCTGTCACCAGTCCTCTTACGCTGCTTCATTTCCATGGCTCCTTGGTGCATGCTCTTTGTCTGCTCTCCATCATCACTGAACAGTGCAGAACAATTACTTTGGCTCCTCTTTTCAGTTTGAGCTGTTCCTTCCTTTTGTACGTGGGCTGAGGGCTATTTTTTCTTTTTAATTAAAGGGCTTTTGTTTATGGTATCAGGTTTTGAATGAAAATTTTATAGCAGACATCATAATTTTAAAAGTCCCAATAAACAGCACAAACTGGCATTTACAGCTACAACACAGTGTTATAGTTATATGCCAGTGTAACAACTCCACTATATCAGCCTAAATATGGATCAATGCAATTCAAGCAAACCATATCTCAAAAGCTGCTGCTGTGGAATTGCAACTCTCTCAGAGGGATCCTTGCTATTCTCTCTGTTCAGTGCTGGAAAAATCAGCCAGTAGGTCAAGAAGAAACTTCAGCAAGCAAGAAAGGAGGGATGGGCCAACACTCACAAATACCAACCTAAGAATTTCACTGCCCCTGTTTTGATGAACATGCTGTGTGGCATTTGCAGTAATATGCAGAAGTACTGGCCATGTATTTTCCCACTCCTCATTTCCGTATTGCTTAGCCTGTTTGAGCACCTTCCACACTGAGAACACACAGAGTGAAGCTCCAAAGTCAAGCTGCTGATCCAAGTGGGCATTACATCATCCAATAACCACCTCTGTGAGTAAAAACAGGTTTGCACAGGCCATATAGTTATTTGCTTGATCATCTGTTCCTTGATGTTCCCACAGCACAAAAACAGCTCCATGCAGGGAAGTGGGCCTGCTCCTCTGCAATCTAGGGGTGTAAGGGCGAAATGTGGAGCAAAGAAATCATTCCTCTTCATTAGGCAGGCTCTAAATAGTAAAGGTTGTAAATGAAGACAGAGTAGAAATTCTTGAAGACAAGAAGAAGGAGATGAAAAACTGAAGAAGCTTTAAGGCACAACAGAAAACAGGTGAGAAAAGCAAAAAAGCAGAGTAGGAAACCAAATAGAAATTAGGCAGGAAGGCAGCACAGATGAATAAAGCACAGGACAAGCAGGATTCCTGGAAGCTCAACCAGCTTCAATGAAAATTATGCCAGACCACATGCAACAGTACTAGGAAAAACACAAGAAAAATTATTCATCTGAGTCATCCTAAGTATAAGAATAGAAATTCAAGCTAGGTGACTGTGTGGTACCCTACTTTCGAAGGTTCAGAACTGTAACATGCACAGCTTGATTTCAGATATATTCCTGAAGGTGGTTGGGTTTGTTCTTCAGAAATTCTAAGACTATTGCAGAATCAACATCCTGCTAATGCTGAGGAAAGCAATCTCCTCCTCCCATAAGTAACCAAAGTAGTTCCTGACATTGCATTATATAATGACATAATTATATAATTCTCCATTATTACCATTTTAGAATGATTTGCAAGCTAAAGAGCATCTGATTTAAACCGGAAGGGTAACCTATTCCCTCTATTTTTTGTTTCTTTTCTAAAGAATGGCCAGAGTTCATTCTACTTGGACAAAGAGCTTCCCAGAACTATTGTGAAGTAGGAAAGCACCTTTGGCTCTTATTTCCCCAACACAGGATAATGTAATTCATCATGAAGAGTATTATTTCCCAAGAAGCCAACTCTGGATGGAAAGGCCATTGTTCCAAATGATCCACAAAGTTCCAGAACAGCAGCCAAGGACCAGACTTTCCAGGAACTAACAAGACAGTAAAGATAGATGCACATGTATTTCTAAGGAAAAAAAGGACAAATCTGATGTTAATTGAGGGAGACAAGTCTCCAAGATCACTGTTAAACAACACAGGAGGTTGCCACAGAGGGGCCCCATGATTGGTTATCTAATGCTCATCACATGGCAAAGGACTGAGTTGAGAATGATAACCTCTGAAATGTGCTCAGACTTCCAATATTTAGAGAAAAAGTAATACTAAAGAACATCAGAAGGCTGACAACACAGGTATGGTTACATACCGCACCAGAAATGCCAGCTGAATTGAAGATAGAATTTCTCTTAAGCCATTCTGAACTTCATAGCAGAATGATTACACAGAGACAAGCCAGAGAAGTGGCACATCTGATCTCTGTTAGCACAAGAAACAACCCTGAGACTTACTAACACAAAACATCAAACACTGATAATGTCAGCATTCACTGCTGAATTAGTAAGGGGAAAGGACAAATAAAAGGTTTAATGAGTTCTCTGTGGCACCCACCCATTCCTGGTGGGTTCTTCAACACCTTGTTCTTCTCTTCACACTACACTCCATGCTTAGCCAAGCTAGTTGCACAAGAGCCCTG
The DNA here is from genome assembly GCA_013397295.1 of Polioptila caerulea. NCBI lineage: Eukaryota > Metazoa > Chordata > Aves > Passeriformes > Certhiidae > Polioptila > Polioptila caerulea. The sequence continues at coordinate 2,166,966 of VYXF01007307.1, forward strand.
ACTCTGTGGAAGTCTCTTCTAACATAATTGCAGTTGCCCTGTCTTTGGTGGGGCAGGTTGTGGCAGCACTAAGTCAGGACAATGCCAGTGCAAAACCAAGGAACGTGAAGTAGCACCCCACTTTTCACTGGGACAGAAACCTGCAAGGATTTTCATTAGGAAAGCTGTCAAAAACACCAGCATGGTAATTTTCCTGGGGCTTCAACATTCACATTCTCCTGCAGTGCTAATTCCTGTGAATTTACTTACGTATAAACACACTGTGCACCCAAAAAGGGTTAACTTCTACAAATTAGCTACATATATTCAAATGAAAATAAACATCCTAATTCTCCAAAGAGAAATGATCAAGACACTTGGCTAAGGATGCCAGAGCCTGTTCTCTCTGTCTGCCCTTATCCGCAAGTCTTTACGGCTGCATTATCACCACCATCATCTCTGGACTTAGTATTCCAAACATACCAGCTGCCCACAACTGAAGGGCTTCTTTGCATTACCAATTATAATTACACTGAATGCACTACTGGTTCTGTGACATAAAAAGGAATTTAAAAAAAAAAAAAGTCATCAAGCTTATTTCAACTTGAGAGAGTTGAACCCAGGTGAAAAACTAAGTCAGTAACCCACAGAACCCACTAATTAATTACCATATAGATGTATGTATCCAATCTAATGGAGATCAAAACTTTAAAAAATGTAGCCTATTATTCATCACCAGTTTCAATTACAGGTGGGAGAATAATTCCACTTAACACATTCCCTTTGGCCTGGCCCACACTCAAGAGATGTTTTCTGGGAAGAAGCTTAGTAGCAAAATCTGGCTTGAAAACAGGAGCAAGACACCTCTTTTGAAGTCTTCCCTCAAAAATGAAAACAAAAAGCCCCACCACCAACAAAGAACTCTCCAAAATTCCAGTTCTCCCCTTTTTAAGATGATTATTTCTATAGTAAGACACTGAGATCAACAACTTTATCCATCTATTCCTTCAATAAAATGAACTAAATCAGCATAAATTTGTTAACCTTTCTATTCCTTCATGCACTCATGCCATATGATGTCAAGCTAAATTCCAAACTAAATCCTTTCAAGAAAACAGAAAAGAACATTTCTTACCTGTTACTCTTTCTTCATAACTGTGGACTCCCACTGCTGAAGGTAATCTGTCAAGTTAGAGAGACTTCTTTATTCTTTCTTTTTGTTTAACCTCCCACTCTTAAACCATTTAATATTACCACATGGGAAAGAAAATGCAAGGAAAAACTTGTCTAATGTGTCAATGGATACATGCCACTTCTATTAGTCAGCTTCTTTATCAGCCTGGGCGGATAGTTCAAGTAACAACAGGGGAAACAGCCTATTTTCTAACAAGAAGAGACACACTAAGAATATGCCAGGAAAAAAAATTACATTTTAAAATACAAAAAGAGTGTAGGGTTCCAGCAGCACACAAAAGACCAGAAAATACTACAGTTTAAAGTATATTATGTATAAGTTATTTTTCACATTAAGTCAATTTAGGTCAAAAAATATTATGTATTAAATTCTCCAACAAATTTTAACTATACCCAACAACATGAATGCCCATCTAAAAAAGAGAAAAGGACAGCAAGCTATTGCACATTTGGGTTGCAATTGAAGTACAGTTTCGAGAAAAGTACTGGTCAAAATTAATTGGTCAAAATAGTGAATGAGTGGCAGCATTTACTTGCATCCTTTCATTCACGTGGTACAGGCGATCTGCAGTGCTCTTCAGGACTGTGCATACTGTACTCTTGCTGGCCTGAACTTTTCCACTTCATAAAAAAGGCACTCAATTTTGAATGTACTGAAAAGAAAGGAATAGGAAGGTTCACAGTTCCTAGAGCATTTTAAGAGATCAGTTTTACCTTAGCAATACAATTTTCACAGCGTATTATATGTTAACAAGTTTCCATTTAAAAATGAGTCATCCCATCCCACTGGAATAAGAAAACAGAACCTGTCAGATTGAGATTGTAGAGACTGCCCAAGTTACATTTACCTCTAAAGCACTGAATTAAATTATCTTAAGACCAAGAAGAAATGAAAGCCCTTACAGTTATTTAGTAGCTTTTGCTAAGTAAACTGTCAGAACTAGTTCAAAGGTCCTGTAATCCATTTTTAAATTTATAATTTCATTTTTATAGTGAAATTGTACGGTGGCATTTTCAAAGAACTTCAAATTTGTGTTGTAACAGAAGCTATTGTTCCAAGTGTGAAAGATCTCTATTCCCCCATAGTGAAACCATTAAACCAGACACCAAACCTTATAGCACAGAAAAGCTGCGATAAATGTTTGGAGGAACCGCTGTTAACTTTTAGGATTTAATATACATTTATGAGACATAAAGATCAGAATAGAGAACACTATGCAGAATCATTCAAGTGTAGGACTTCAGAGTTTGTTCATGCAGTGAATGATGTTAAATACCCAAGTGCATGTTTTTATTGTCTCTTCTCAAAAGCCAAGAGTAAGCAAATCCTTTGCTTTTATAACACAGTAGGTCCATGTGAGTTTGCCTGGCATGTTCTCAGTGCTCTCTTACATTAATCCTTTACTAATTTGTCCCCACTGAATATGTGCTACCAAAAAGGGGAGATATCACAAACAGACAAGATAACGTCAAGTGGGAGCTTGTCATCAAGCTCCCAGAGCTAAAATTATAAACATGGACCTAAAATTTCTGCCACTGTGTGGAAAGTACAGCAATTGTTATGGATTCACAAGTCATTCACATTCCTCCATAGGCACCAGCAAGGCAAGAAAACATTAACAGCTGTACAGCAATAGAACTTACAAGTACAACTTAGGCACCTGTATGAATCAGGCAGGATTGCAAAAGCCAGACTAAACACCATAAAGAAAAATCACAACTTCTACTCAATCAGAAATTATTTGAGCCTTTAATGAATACTGTAAGCAAAGAAATTCAGGTCACCACGACTCCGCTCATGTTAAAAAAAAAAAAATCCCACCCCTGTCACAAGCTTTGACAAAGAGGCTGTAAGTAGTCAAAAAATAAAGGTGAGGTTTTGTCAAATAATTGAAAGGTGTGTACAAAATAGGAAAATAATAATAAAACTCATGTCTATTGCCCCTTAATGAAGCATTTAGTACTGAAGATTATTAATGCTCAAGCCAAGTCCAACAAATGAGATCAAAAGGGAAGGAAAAGGTGGCAAAAATAGCATGAACATGTCTCAATAATGATGGGAACAACTGAAGAGCTATTAATGAGCCTGTTGAACTGGAAAGCATGCTGATAAAACACAGCATGGGAAAAAACAAGGTGAGACTTACTTGAAAAAAAAAAGAAAAGAAATTACTTGAGCTAGTCATTCACAGGTCATAAACTAACTGCTTCCAAAACAAAGTACTTTACAATTCACACCTCAAGACACAAAAGCTGTTTACAGAGGATGAGGTAACAAAAACAAGCAAAAAAATTTTGATAAATCCATTAAAATATAAAGCATATAGTGAAACCTTCATTCAGATATCTGATTTAGTTCTAAGCTACTAAGACTAGAAAGGAGCTAGGAACTAAGAGAGCTTGAAAAATGGACTTTAGATAAGAGTGCAAAAAGATTGCAAGAGGCATATGAAGGCTCCTGAAAAAGGAAACATAGGAAAAAAATGAACACGGGGCATGAAACAATAATTAGAATAATCAGTTTACTGAAAAGGTAAACCATTCCCATATATAATTCTTGCAAATACTACCAAGAGACAGTAAGACTGAAAAGCAATTTACTCAAACCTGAAAATGCTCATACAACAAATAGCTGACTTTCTGAATGTTATTGCCATACCCGGTACATGCTTAGATTCACCTAAAGAAAAAACTAGGTATTAGAAGGCAAATCCCTACATTCTCTGCAGAATTCACTCATGAGGTTTAAGAAGCCCACTGCGGAGTCCTTCTGTTAGGTAAGTTGTAAAAAACTGGTACTTCTCACCAACTTCCTAAGGAAAACTTCTATCTTCTTAGAAGACAGTCATGGGTAGATGCTCTTCAGGATAATGCATGATCATTTTGGATTGCTCTGAATCACTGCTTTCTTTCATTAAGCTTCATCAAGTACAAGTTCACTGCCCAATTTTTAGTTAATGCACATACAGAAAAATACATTTTTTAGTTCCAATACAAGCTGTCAATTCAGAAAACCTTACAGAAATAAGATTTCAAGAGTGGTGGAAAAATAATACGTGCATAGTACTTCAGAAATTGTACTTGCCTCTTGGATCTGAGCAAGACTGCAGTTCATTTGCAAAGGTGCCAGTGCAGTCTGCTGGCAGTGGCATGATTTACCCCAGAGCAAGTCAGACAGTGCTGGTATCTGTTTAACCTGCTCCAGAGTTACACACAGAGGTAGTTGCACTACTACTGGCTGCAACACAGAATAGGTAAGAAATGTGTTTTAATAGCAAAGAGGTACCAGGAAATAGGTCCATCTTGCAGTTTTCATTAAAGCTATGAATGGACTTAATTATCACAGAAACAAGAAACACAGAGCTCATTAGACACCGCCTCATATCAAAACTGTCCTCTGCAGTCACAGATGATTTCTTTTTAGGCCACACAAATTCCAAGACAAACAAATTCATTATTCACTCTATTTCACCTTGCTAAAGTAACACCAGGACTACCACCCAAGGATAAATCCAGTACTCCATCATGACGTAATACCTTTTTTATTACAATATCCAAAAAACTGAGTATGCAAGATTTTGAGATCTCGTGATCCCTTCTTCAATCTCAGGAATGTGCCATCTAAAGACTGTATATTTAAACCATAAAGGAGTTTAAATGTAAAGAAAAGAGAAAAATGCATTTTCTTCATAAACATTCTGTGTGTCTCTTCCTACCAACCATGCCATCCTCCGTAAAACCCGAAGATTTCCTTCCGTAAAGCAAATATATATATAGTGTTGGTAGCCCGTCCCACCCTGTCCCAAGATCAGTTTTTATTAATCTTCTGTATTAGTGTCAACAATCAGCTACAGATACATATTACTTTGAGAATTAAATACATAATCGTTTAATTCAAACAAGCAGAAGGGCAAGAGGAAAAAGCATTATGTGGATGGCACATTTGGTTGTAGATTACCAAAACATTCAGCCTTTACGATTCAATTATTCTTTCTCTAGTAATCAACTTTCAAATAAAATTTCTCTTTGTTGCAATTACAGACCAAAATACACTAGTTTTCTTTTACTACAATCTTACCATAGTAGTTTAAGAAGTACTATTACAAAATGCTTTTAATTAGTGTACTCTTTAGAAAGAGTCAGAGAGGCAATGTAATAGCAGAGTACAGTGTAAAGAGTGCTTCTAGGAACTAGGAGATTTTGTATTATCCTACTTGGTAAGCGATATAGCTACAGAACTCACAGCCACAACTGTTATGTCTACTCTCTCTCACTTAAGCAGCTGCAGCTTCAGTGCATTCAAACTGTGCCCGATGTCTCTGAACGGAGAGTTCTGCCTGCATGAGCAGTCTGAACAGATTAACACTGGTTTGAATTGAAAACGCCCCTCCTTGATCGGAGCTAACTATGTAAACGTACACAGGAGAGGGGCGTTTTGAACTCTGCCGGGAAGGTGAGTGCTCGCCATGGCCACCCAAGGGAAACTCCCAACCTGAAGAGAGGTGGTCAGAGGTTAACAAAACTGGAACACAAAGAGGCAAACAAACAAAAAAAAAAGACAAACAGCAACGGACAGAGCAAACACTTTAGTAAGAGCCTATTCCTTAAGCCTGCTTCAGATATTGCTCTGCTCTATAAAAGTGAATTTAGGACCTAAGGCTTGTAAGTTATAAGAGGCCCAGGTGGCCAAGTCCATCTTCAACGTCACTGAAGTGCTTTCACAAGATATAGCTTTTCCCCGTGTTCACTGGTGAAGATGGGAGCCTTTTTGTAGTGTTCCACCAACTCATCCATAGTATTAAATCGTCGCTGCCCAATACAATAGACATTGTCCACGAGCTGCACCTTGAAATGTTTGTTCTTCCCCGACGCCTTTAGAGATACTGAGAAGTCACTGGGCTGTTGAGAAGAATTCAAAAAGAAAGAAAAGAAAATTATATAAAAGTGAACAAAATGACGGCATAATTTTGCAGTTTCAGGAACAAACTGTGTCATATAGTTGACAGTAATTTACATTAGTCTTTGTTCCACAGCTCAGTGCTTTAGCTGCTTAAGAAACCAAATAGCCCGTTATTCAATAAATAATTGCCATTGTTATTAACGTGCACAGTTAAGTCAGTTGAGTGAAAGCTCCCCAGATGCACAGTCTGAAGTTGCCAATTACATGACTAAATTGCAAATATTATCTTAGTTACTCAATCTAGAAGCACAAGAACGCCAAGGAGAAGGGAAGAATTTTTATCATGCATGCCTTCCTCACCAGAGTGCCCTAGAGAAAACAATTACTGCAATATTGCTTGAGCGAGATGAAGAAAATTCCCCATTTCTCTTTTTTGAAAGCCGTGACCACTAGAGGGCCATTCTTGCTTTGCATTGCAAAATACAAAAACACATACACCTTTTATCTTCATTACCACATGTATGGGAAATAATTTCTCCCATTAAGTACACTTTCTTTTTAAAAAAAGATTAAGCTATAGAAGAAAAACACTGTACAAATCTCACCAACACACCATCACCCACAACAGAGAGAATTTATGCACTAATTGAGTTACGCAGGACATAACAATTTCTAATGATAAATCTCTTAATCCTGGCAATCAGTTGCTTTAACAAGGAGAGTGCTGTCATCCAAACAGCCAGAATGAGACCATTCCACTTTCTTCACCACAAGCCACCATAGTAGGGTAGAAAGGACACAGTATCCCTTGCTTCCAGCTGAACCACCAGCTACCTACTGCTGCTGGCTAGCCACAAAGATGGTGCAGAAGCCTGGGCAACAAGGATTTAATGTGCTGCTATCTATGCCTCAAATACTGATGACCATTCAAGCAGGCAAGTTAGAAAAGGATGTGGCTGGAAAGGGAGGGATGTGCAGAGGTAGGGCAGCACATGGGGACAATTTTCCTGTTCTGGTCCATGGAGACCACACAACACAAAACAATGCAGGCATGGGAATGGGGTCAAGGAGCAGGCAAGTCCAGTAGAGGGGGATCAAGACCACCAAAAGACCCTCAAAGCTCCCCCCTAAAGATCCAGAAGAGTTCACATGCTGCTTCATTTACATGAACAGCAAGAAACCTAATCCCAGGGAGGGGAAAACTTACCTACAACCAGGTAGCCCCACAAAGCCTTGGTGATGCACCCCACAGGTCCTGGATACCCTGTTGGCTGGATTGATCCTGGGTCCAGGACTGCAGACCTCCTTTCCTCTGCAATCTGATCTCCCTTTCACTTTCTCTTTCTTCCCTCTTTTATTATTCCACTTACTATTAGAGAGTAGGGGCAAAACATGAATTTCTATGCCAAGTGTGTAGTTTGCTAATAAAACTTCAAGAGATGCTTTTGAATCCTTGTGTTTTTTGCCATTCTTTGATGAATCTTGGGTGCTCCCTTCCATGTAGGAGTGGGATATGACAGATGGGAGCACGGCTTTGCCCTGTGAGAGGTGTATGGAAGTAGGTGTCACTAGTCAGCAGGAAAATGAACAATAATAAACACTCTGGAGTTTGTAACAAGCACTTAATGGAGTTAAATAATGCCTGGTGCTACTCTGGAGGTACTGCTGCAGTGTCTCAGCCCACTGAAGACATGGCTTCAAGCACAAACCACTGAAGGCATGTGCCAGGCTTTTGACACAACCTTACTGTATCCCTAGGTCCTCTCCCCACCATGTCACGGCTTTGGCTGGGCCAGCACTGCAAACCTGTGCTTGCCCAGGCTACACAAAACCCATCTGGTTCACAGCACTGCCTTAGGAACAATCCTGAGCACAGCTGTGGCACAGCAGAGGACCAAGTGGAGGGGTCAGGAGCCCTCACACGTTACTGCTGACACCAGACTTCCGTTCACAAAACCACACCCCGAGTCCTCTACACTGCATTTGTGAGGGGTCAAACACACACTGAGTACATACCCAAATAAGCTAAGGAGGACAGCATTTTCTCAGACATGCTGTCTTTATTCCTGCAATAAAATGGGTCTCTGTCCACACATCCCACCTACCCCAAACTCTCATCTCTTGCATCTCCCCCTCACCTGTTTTAGCACAAATGCTTTCTCTGTCTTCCCTCTGACTCCATGTGCCCTGCCCAGAACAAACAAAGCTCCTGCCATGCCTGTTGATCTGGCTCTGGTCCAACTCCTCAGACTTGAGGCTTGGCTTTGGGCAGCAGCTCTTCTCCTTTTGTACTGCTAAAGGCAGCAGCAACCTCTCCACACCCTTGGCCTAACCCTCTTCTACCTCAAGCCACTACATTCCAGATCAACAGGCGTCACTTCTTTAAAAATTATTTTATGTAACACCCATAGGATAATTACTTGTTCCATCTATAATCCAGGGTCATCAGGCCTTGACTGGGTCAGTGCAGACTCCATCAGGAAGGCTTCCTCTGGCACTGAGCAGCCACTGGCTCAAAATACACGGAACACTCTCTGTGACTGCCAAGAGGGGACCGGGAAGGGTGGGAGAAAGCAATGGAAAGAAATGTGCATAAGAGCGTATCTTTGGGATTTCCAATGCTCCACCTAAGATACATTTTGTGCTCTGTCATCCATCCCTAACTCCAAGTATGAAAACTGGTATCTTAAGCCAGCTATCTCTGATATTAAGCCCCTGCTTCAGCAGCATCACAAAGAAGGCTGCACAGAACTCACACTGAAACTGGCTTATTTTCAGCATCTACCCCACTGGGTTAAAGCTAACCTGGCTGTACAAACACTTGGCTGTGGTTAAAGCCCTGAATGCAGTGTGGACAAACCCCCCAGCAGCCACAGCCACAGAGGCCTGGGACTGGTTCAGTGGAATCTCCATAGTTCCAAGCAGCAGCCATTAAACAGTAACAAAGCACAAAAGCTCTCCAGAAGCTTTGGGCTCATGGAGGAGAAATTTAGGGCATGGGCTCTGGGCAGTGTGCTGATCACTGTGCCCTGAACACAGGCAGGTCTGCAGCATCTCACCAAGGACAGACTGAGGCAGCAAGCACAGATTAGCCAGTTAGGATTCAAAAAACAGTATAAAATCTTGCTAAGTTCTGCTGCTTCTATGGGTAATGTCTACATCAAACAAAAGCCAGTAACCAAAAGGCCCTAAATTAGAACAGAAGAACTTACAAAGGGGAAGTTCATAATCTGAACTAAACTTCTTTGTTTGTTTTAGGAACAGGAAACAATGTTATGGCAAGAGTTTAAAAATAAGTGAAATAATTACTTTTCTCTCAAAAAAGTTTTAGTATTTTCTGACAAAGCACAGTTGTTTTTAGCATGTCAAAATTATGAGTTTTCAAAGCTTCTTGTATCTGTTAAGAATCATTATTTCTAGGCCATAAAGGATGTGCTAATGACACGCAGAGAAATGCTGGACCTCTGACCTACTGTCCTACGACCCAGGCACTGGCCAGACTTCTATCTTTGTGAGGTGATTCACACAATACATCAAATACTCTTTCTGCCAGTTTAATTATAACCTTAGTGAATGAACATTCTCATGAACTATTGTCTATTCTCCACAGCCCTGGATCTTGCTATTTAGATTGATACATAAGTAGAAGACGTTATCATATTTTCTGCAGAATATGTTACAAAGTTTATTCTTTTCATTATCTGATTTAATTTTAAAAAATGTAAAAAGCGGAAAGGCTGATCTAACTCTTTTGAGAGTCATCATCCGGTGCAAAGAGATTCAAGAGCTCAAACAGCTGTTGCAAAAATCCTCAAACCCTTTATTGGTCTCAGAGTAATAACTTCTATAACACTCAGGAATGAACAGCAAAAGCAATTGGACTTGGTTTTGGTCTTATTTGGGTTCCTTCCTGCCCTAACAAATGCAAATTCATTAAAAACACTATTAAAAAAAAGGAATCTAAAACTATTGATCTTAACACTATCATTTCAAAGTATGCTGGTTCGATACAGTTTGAATTGCTTCCCTGCTGTCCTCCTTGGAGTAGTTCCAAGTCTGTTTATTTTATTTACTGTTTAAGCCATTTTGTTCTAACTGCTGGCCAATTTTTCTTTCTTCTCCCTCTTAAATTAATTGCTACATTTGGATGTTTACATACTAACTTTTCCAGGAATAAAAGACTCACATAGGCCAAATAAAGGCACATAAGAAGTAAGCTCTAATCTCTTAAGTCTATAGAAGAGTTGATGATTCTGCAACAGAATTACAGAGCATAGCTTTGTGGCAGTGAAACTATGAATATTTCTGCACCATCATTATTGGAAAGACCTAAACCTGAAAAACCTAACCTGAAGTTAAATCAATTCCTAAACCAGAAAATTAAAGATTAGCTCTAATGCACCAACAGTCCAGGTGTAGCAGTACTTTTTCAATTCCTTTATTTGAACATCTGCTAATATCTAGAGATGACCATGAGCTAGCTGGTGCCTCCAGCATGTGGAAAACAAAGGGTACAAAGTTGTTTCTTTATTTCATTAGTGAGAAATTGAATGACCTTTAAAAAAAAAAAAAACAAACATTGAAAACTAGCATGAAAACAAGTGATAAACCAATATAAGGAAAAACAAATGAAATAGGAAAAAGAGAGTTCCTACTCACACTCTCAATTTGAGAATGAAATTACAATTTTATCATTTATAACTGGCAAGGCTGTAAAAAACAGCTCCCTCTGGAATTCTTGTACTGGTCCTGTAACTTATTTCAAATTTTCCCTTTCAATCCAATTCCACTTGCCAATGCTCTTTATCCAAGAAAGATATTCTCAGGCACTCACTCATTCTTCAAACTATTCCAGACCCTGTGAGCTCCCATCAGTGAGCCTGTCCTGGGGCTCCCCAACTCCTTCCACTTCCATACCCAAGTTTTCCCTCACTTCTCTTATTCAATCATCCAGCCAAAAAACTTGAAGTCATAGCTCAGAGATCTAAGATTAGGCTGGAAAGAGCCATCTGGGAGACTTAATTCCTTTTTCTGCCCCTTCTGTTTCACTTGGATATAACTAAATACCATTCTCATCCCTATGTAATGTTCATGTTCCAAAGTCAATATTACACAGATCAGAATTATGAATTGGTTTCATTGATGTCAGACTATAGCTCTAATAAGATTTCTATTCTTCCATTTAAAATAAGCCACTAGGACATTTCCTTATGCCTGCTTTCAAAGAAAAACTTTCTCCTCATGTCTGCTGTGCTTATCAATCACTGCATGTCACAAAACATGACCAATGCCCACTCTTTAAACAGTTGCCATATTTCATTGCTTCCATCCAACCGCTGCAGGATTAAAACCCCAGGAAAACATGGGACACTCTGAATGCTACAGAATTAGCACCTCAAAAAACATACAAACTCTCAACCTCTACCTCCTCCCTCTTTTGTCATTATTGCTAGACAAAGAACAGAGAAGTTATCTCAAAAAACTGACAAATCCAGCTGCACATACAATCCTCAATATCATTTTAATACACCTAAAATCATCAGTGTATCATCTTAAAACTATACCCTGCAACTCTGTTTAGGATAGGTTATTGTAATTTGAATGCTGTGACACAACCAGCAGAAAGTAGCCATTACTTCCTAATGAATAATTGCTCCTGAAATCATCCGAAAATTTGCATAGCTCACTCACAGTCTGAGAAAAATAACACCTCTGCTTCATGAGAAGACCTCATAGGACTACAAAGCACTGGTGTTTGCCTGATCACCCGTTTTGCACCCACCTGCAGAGGACTGCAAGGAGCCCAAAGGTTCTGACAGAAGGTCCCTTTGAAGTTTAATGGTATCTGCAGCAAAGGCTCTGCTCAGAAGCTGGAGGTGACACACTACTGCTTCCTGTTAGCTACAGTACTGGTGAGCACACGTGTTTCCTGGTGTGAATCTGAACAAAACCCTCTCACACCCAAATCTGCTTCTGTACTCAGTGAAATCTGAGGTCTTCAAAGCATGACAATCACCCACCCAACCAAGACCATCAGTATCAGCCAAGACCTGCTCGTGTTGGGTTAGTAACTACACAAAGAGAGCCAAACTCTGACTGAAGAGCCTGCAATCCAAGAAGCGGCTCTACAGAGACTGCGTATGTTAAACCTGTATTTTTCTGTTCATTGTTTTGTTACTTAAAGGAGACAAACTGCAGGTTTCATTAACCTAGCTGCCTGCCACAGAAAGAACAACTAGATAGCAGTAATTCTAAATAGGCACATGCCCAGTTCTTTTAGAGCTCCAAAACTAAGGTGACATTATCTAGGTACAACACAGTCGGCAAAAATGTTATCAGTAGGTAACTGTGCCTGTTACATAAACTGTGGGCTTAAATGGTTCAAACAAGTTTATGGTTCTAATAATAGTATTTCGTAATTAATGAAGATAATCAGGCTCCTAGCTACCTTACAGAGTTCATCTCAGGTTATTCTCCTCTATGGTGGCATCCTGTAGATCGAAGTGTTACTGAGGAGAATATTTTTGGCTGAAGGTATATAGCTGTGAGACAAACATCTGGTAAGTTAAACCTAGAGAAATGTTGTAAAATCTTGCAACTACTAACACTTGAAATGCAAAAACACGACAGTCTCATCAAGGAAATACAGAATTATACAAACCTTCATCCATCCAAGGAGAGCTTTCCACAGCTCAGTATTAGGAGCAAAATTGAAATCTATGGAAAATTTCTATGCAGACCAATTTTTGTAACTATGGTGATGGAAGGCTACAGAAAGTCTAAAACAGGTCAAAAATCAGGCACAGAATTAGCAGCATGACTCATAGTTTTATCTATGGGCCTTTCTAGAAAGGAATAACCCCTGCATCCACAGCTTTAATAGGTGAGTGAACAACACAGTGCAATGGGAAGTGCTGCTCTGGTGGTCAGATGAGCAAATCAGAGAGCTGACAACTTGGCTCTGCCCTGTCTGTTCTCACTAATCAAGACCATCTGCTCAGATGGTGCAGACACTCCTGGTGACTTTTAGCCACAGCATGAACAACCTCTGTAGTCACAAGTGTGAAATACAGCAACTGTCAGAAATTTATGAGTTATTGCTAAACTCTTTCTTTATTCCATACACAGTAAGTGTGAAATAGATTTTTTTACGATCCTCTTCTCAATGCTATCAAGTATGCCCATTCACTTCTTATATCACTCCAGGGAAAAAAACTTTGTGGCACTTTCCCTTTCCCTTGTGGCACTCCAGGGAAAAAACTAGCAACCCCCAGTGTTTTATAATTCACGTACATAAACATGTATGACGGAATGATACACAAAGATTAGGGCAGACAAGAGTTTGAGATACAGAAAATTATTTCTTTAAGCCTAATAAAAACTAAAACTCTCATGCAGGACTAATACAAGATAGGCATTCATGTGCATAACTACAGTTTTCTCATTGCTAAAAAATAGTCTCAAATACAGGGTTTTCAAGACCAGATAAAGAGTACAAAAAGAAGGAAAGAAGGTAAGTTCCTCAATTCAGTGCTTTTTTTTCCCCTTCCTGGACGTGCGCAAAAAACTTGCTGTGATATGAACTGAATAGATTTTCTGTTATCCCACTAAGTGTTAGATGCTAGAAATAGTTTGAAGACCACATTCTAAATGAATCTTTTTGTACTCCAAAGCAATGACTTCTCTAGCGACAGCGCAGGCAAAAAGTTTGAAACTGCTTCGAATACAAGGATTTAGCGTTATGATGTCACATTAAATTAAAAAGTTATTGTGTTCTTTCAAGGTAGTTCATTTATTCCAGAGAGAGGGGCAGACTCTTAAGAGGAAAAAAACCCAAGCCATAGCATAGTGGTCACTGTGACATGTCATGCACTGAGGAATGGGTAAGCAATTTTGTATTTTAAGTAATGCATTAATTTTCAAACACTCCTTACGGTACTTTCCCAAGAGATGAAAGGAAATTGATAGCTACAGTCTCGGGATAAATCACAATGCAGCCTCTGCAGAAAGTGAGCTTCTACCTGCTGGGCAGGCACACCACAAATCCACCACACCCAGTCTGCCCCTATCAGATAGGATGTTGATAGAAAAAGAATGTTGGGGGGAAAAAAGGAACTACTGTAATTTAATGATTATATTTAACAATCTTCCTGCGGCTTTCTACATTTTAGAAGACTGTGTCTCTCACATCAGTCTTTTCTTCTGTTGCCTAAACAAACTTGATTCCTCTCAGCCTCTGTAAATCAGTCATGATTTCTAAATTCCTATTTTTCTTCCTATCATCCTGTAGTTTATTTTTATTTAATCTCTATTTTTTTTTCTGTTCTCCTTTGGTTTATTTGCATTTGCCTTTGTTTAGTGATTACAATTAAAGAGAAAGAGGAATTCAATGACATAGAGCTTCAAAGAAAGGGTAGTTTGATAGCTATCATGTTTTTTGCAGAGGAAATTCATCAAGGAGAGGTGCCTGAAATTTAATCAGACAATACTGTCTTCAGACAAAATTATTTGGGTCTGTTACAAAACAGTACTTTGTCAATTTTGTCAATGTTATGCATAATGTAAGATTAAAATCTGTCATCTTTTCAAAATCACAGTCAAAGGATAATTAAATTTTAGTGCTTTGATTGTGAATTCTCTGGCCTCAGCATACATGAAAGTCCTTTTAGCTGAATTTTAAATCCGAACTTTCAGAATTACATGAACCATAATCAGCATTACTCAGATCCTTCTGATGTCATGAAGGCTCAATTTACAAGGCATATGAGCTGCTGACTTGACCCTCTCTGTTGGTTATATCCTCAACCTTAACAACTAGATACAATAATAACTTTACCTTATGACAATCTAAATGATCTAAGTAGATCAAAAATACATTAAAATGGGATTTTAATAAACTATGTAATTATTCAATTAAAAGCAGAATAGAACTGACCAATGCAAAGATTCTATTTGAAAACAGCTTTAAGATCAAATCAATGACCAAATTTTCAATCAACTAGAATTATTTTATCTTGTAGTGCCTTCAATTTGAGGATTGCACGAGAAACACATGGAAAGCCAAACGGAAACCTGAAATATTTACTTGATTGTCCACTAATTCAAAAAACCCCTGGATAATACAGACCACAGCTGTTAAATTTCAGTGTAAATGTCACTGCATTTCACTGACAGACCAATTCTCACAAGCAGGGAGGGTAATGGTTGGGAATGCTGAAGCCTGCTTGCTCCTTTGAGGGTGAAAAGACAGGCAATCTGTTAAGTGCCACGCTTGCTAACCCATGCACGGGGGTTACAAACCTGAGGGCCAAGCCCCACTTACCGAAGATTCACTATCTCTAACAAGGAAGTCTCCTTCCACTCCCCTTTCGTTCAGGGCACACTCGGCTTGGTGCCGGGTAACGTTCCCGTAATACCACTCTCTTCCAGCAAATCGTCCGGTAGAAGATGGTCCCGTGTAGCTTATCTGAGGCGGATGGGAAGTGTTCATGGAAGGACCATCACTAATGATTACTACATAGTTTTTAGGAACGAGACCGATCTGACCTCTGGAATTTTTACATTTCCACCATTCTGGGTCGTTTTCTGGCTTTTCAATGACTTCCATCGTTTCCCCTTTTTCAAAATTGAGCTCTTCCTCTGTGACTGAGCTGAATGGGTACAGTGTCTGAACGATGTGGAGTACTTTGGTGCCCTGGCCGTTACTCATGGAAGCGCCTTTCCTTAGGCTGAGAAAGCTGGGTGAATCTGCAGTTGCCTCCTCAACCTCCTCTACCACATAGTTCGAAGGGAACCAGCCGATCTGTCCATTGTAGCTGCCTCTCCACCAGCCGTCGCTGCACTTCTCCATGACAATCACTCGGGACCCTTTAACGAGGGACAGTTCGTCCTCCCTCTCGGCAACGTAGGCAAATTTCACGTAGGCGGGAATGTTGAGATCGTAAATCCGGTCGGCGCTGCTGCCATTGGAAGGGTACTCTGCGTCTGTGCTCGGAGTGGGGGACGCGTCCCTCGCGCTCGTCTTTCTCTTGGTTTTTCCCAAGCCTGTTAAAGACAGAAATGTAAAGTGGTCACTTGGAATGCTTGCCCCCAGACTGCAAAAGCTGGATGTGGTGACATGCCATACCCTCCCTTCAACAACACTGCTAAATGGAGATTTCTTCTGTAACGCTACATAGTCGGGAAATAGCAACACCTTTAAGAGATTCTTGTTAACATCCTGCTGATGCACCATTAGGTAAAGAGCAATTTGTGTTATAATGACTTCTATTCTCTTCTCAGAAGTAGCAGAGTTTAAACACACTTAAACACAGTGATTTCTTCACTAGGAGAAGAGCTAATCACTGAAATGTTTCTGAGCTTGCTGTTATATATCTTTAAATTCCAGCCAAATGGCCATGCCTTTTAATTTTAGAGATGACTTCAATTTGGCTCAAACAAAAAGTGAAAGAAAACCTACAAAAATTAACAAGCACAGAAATAAAAGCTAAGGTTTCTCTTCAGACTGTAATTGCTCTCTTTGTTCTGGCAGTACCCAGGCAGGCACAGCTGCAATTCTTCCCAACTGCAACTTCCCTTCCACACCTCTTTCACCTACATTTCATCACACACTGTAAAAGGAGAAACCTGATGATGAGGAAGACCATTTGCATATGTTTCCCTACAACCTGTAAATTCTGATGTCCTGTCATGGCTTTAATTATAGTGTTAAATACAATGTACACAAGAAACAACAATAACATTGAGCACAACCCTTTTTTTTTTAATTAGAGAAACCATACTAACGTCTGCTTAAATACAGAAAAACTGTACAACACACTTGGTGTACTTCTCAAACTTTTGCAGCAACCCCTGCTTAAGCTTATATATAAACAAAATAATAAATAAAGTGAACAAGTAGCCCTCTCTTGTGAAATTCACTCATAAAATTTCTGAAAAACAGAAATTTTTCAGTATAGCATAACCATGCAACACCCAAAATATCATGCAAGGGACATAAGGCAAAACCATCACAGATATAGGAACATTTGTACTTTTCTCCATAATACTAGAGCCTGTGTGGCAGGTGAGAGATTTAGTTGAGACAGAAGAGCAACACACGCTGATTATGGAATACTTAATGGAAGGAAAATAAAGAAAGGTACTTTGTTTTTGTTTCTTCAAATAATCTGAAATAAAGAGATGCATGCTATTTAATTTTTAACAACTCAGGCCTATTCAATCCAGCCACTCCACTGCCAGAAAGTCTGTTTTAATATATTCAGATACGTATGTACTTGCATATACAATGGGCATCTTCAGCAAAGCTGTTTGTTCACCACAATATTTCATGCTTATTTCACAGTTATCTCGACTTCGCAGACTAACAGTGCACACCTAGCCATGTAGGGATTGCTGCCCAGAAGGGTTAAATATATTAATTAATACATGGTCTCAGAAGATGGCAGAAAATTCTGATGCTCCCAAAGTGTTTCCTGACCTTCCCCAGCAGGGCCTTGTTTCCTGCTGGAGCCTGCTACATCCTAATGTCATTCCAACTACATCACTTCAGCCAAGAGCCAGTGGCTGCACTTTCAGGCAAAATGAGGGAGGCAGCTTATTGTACTGGGGGAGACAATCACAGGAAAAGAGCGTACAAGCGAGTACTAATCAGAAGCTGGTCAGGCTCTGATCTCTGCCAAGACTGGAAATTTTCATCAGTTTAGAGATCATTTTAAACCAAAAAGACAAGGATGTTTCAGAACTAATGAGCATTAAATTACAGTGATATAAACAAACACAACTTAAGGGTCGTTCTGTTAAGAAAAGGGGGAAATTACTTGTTATAAATTCATGGAAAACAAGCAACTGTATTTCAATAGATTCACTCTACATAAAGCCCTCCACTGAGACTGAACCTTCCAGATTAAAAACTTAGGCTTTTATTGGCTCACTAATGAAGATGTGCAGTCCACTTCTTGGAATTACAGCAAAAGAAGTAATGAAAAAAGCAGTAGATGGTGAAGTAGTACCTGGCCTAACTAGAAACACAGAGCACAGAGATAACTGTGAGAAATGGGGATGTAGTGTGACAACAAAATGCCATAAACTTTAGCAGCTAGAGAAAGAAACATTGACAAACAGGTAAAACCCCAAAATTTTTCAAAAAAGCCCTCTGAAATCTGACAAAAGTATCTAAACATTTAGGAAAAAGTTATCATTCAAGCACTTTCTTTAATTTGGAGTTTCATAAATTCCCTCTTTTTTCACAGACCTTCCAATGGTGCATCTGACATTTCAAATGTTTCTTCCTATCATGCCCATTAAACATAAATCATTACAAATTTCGGAAAATAAAAAAAAAGAAACATAGTAAAGTTTCTAATTTCTATCAATAAAGACAACTGGAGTCCTTCAGTTTAAGCTTAACATTTCATATGAACAAACTTTTTAAGGCTGACAGCATGGTAATGATTAACCTTTTGCAATAGCAGCAATGTGCACCAAAGACTTTCCAGTTGCTTCGACCAAAGGAACAAACTACGCAGAGACCCATCTGCAGTCAGGCACAGCGAAGGACACACATTATCTAAGAATCATTTTTTATGAGAGGTTGCAACATTCATAACTGTGTCCATGACTGAAGAGGAAACAAGTTGTTCCATGAGCAGAATGAAGAAAATCTGTTCCTGTTTTTCTCTTTATACTGCCTGCTGAGCTATTCCTCCTCTTCCTCCCCCATCTCCTGCAGGATTCACAGTAAATCCCCATACTGTAAGACTGCTTTCACCTCCCCAGGTCCTTCTTGTATCTCTAGCTCCCCACTGCCATCTCCAGAATGCATTCAAAGCATACTCCATCTCCCGTGGTGCTGCCCTCCTCCCTACCTTTGTAGGGCTGGCTGGCCAAGCACAGCGCCTGGTGCCCCACTGCCTTTCAGCCCTGCCCAGGCTGAGCAAAGAGCTGGGGTTGCTCTGACTTCTCCTCCAGTGAGGGACACCAGCAATGACTCTCCCAGGCACAGACTCAGAGAAATCTAGATAGTTTATCTCTGCCAGTCTGTCAAGTTTGCCTGAATTGGCTGAGTTATCAAGGATGGACAGATGGACGGACTATGACAGCTGACTGTGACAGCATGACTAGTGTAAGCTTCATTTCCTTAGGAAAGTCTAAAAATAAAGTGGGATGGCTCATCACAGCTAAGCAAGAATAAAGTTAGGACAATTATAAACTTTGTATATGCATCTATAACAAAAAAACCCAACTCCATTTAAAAAGTACAATCTACAGGAGTCATCTCTAGAAGAGTAAACACTACCATTCCACCAACAGAAACGTTCACTTACAACTATTCCTAAGGGGATGTCTATTCTTATGTCCAAATGGAATGAAACCCATATAAAGGATTTAATGCTCATTTAAACATGCAAGCACTTTGGGAGTCATATGTAGAAAAGTTGAACATACTTGCAATTGCAGTCATAGTTTTGGCATGTTTTATTGTCTTTGTTCTAATGAAAACCTATCCACTAATCTTTCTACCTATCTACTACAACTGTGCTTTTCCTATTCTGACTCACTGGTTACCATTCATCTGTAACCTGTGGAAGCCATAAACCTTTGTAACATAAATACTTGTCAAAAGGAATAATCTAAAGCAAGAGGCTAGCTTTAAAGTGAGAGGAAAAGTGTGGAAGGAAAAGAAGCATTGCAAAGCAGCAGAAAGCCTGTTTTGTTACTGCAATTCGTAGGAAGTAACACTATTCACAATCTACAAGTAACCCACAGTAAATTATGTCATTTTCACTCTTATAAATACATTGCCAAGCGATGTGAGCTGGTATAATTCTTAGGATATATTACTGAGACAAAAAAAAAAAGAATCAACTTGTTAGCAACATTTCCAGAGAAGAGACCCACTGCAAATCCTGCTGCTCTCTGCAGTGAAAGAAATCCTCAGGCCCCACAGTTAGTCCTAGGGACACTCAGAAACGTGCCTGTCACATCACTACTTGCTGTCTTCCTTTCCTAGCTCAACTGTGGCTCTAAAGAATAGCTTGTTTTTTGAGCAGCAGGCTGAAGACGAGTTTCCTATGAATTTGCTTCCTGCCATTTAAGTTTCCATTGTGCAAGCACCCCTTCATTACCAGATCACCCCTGAGACAGCCTTTCCATTGTACCTGTAAGGTCCTTGAGCTTGCACCTCCAATTTCCTCTCCCCACAGCATTTCCAGCCTTCCCACCTCATCCTCCTTGGACTTCCCTAGGAAATGTCTTGAGGTGCCCCAAACCCCAAAGCTCAAAGTGGTGGAATTTCCCCCTGGTCCATGTCCTCTGGCCCAGTGCTGGGACAGTGCCAGTTCCCCCACCCCGACATGTGTCTCCTGCCGTGCTGGCCACACTCCTGGGCCAAAGCTTGGCTGCCTGTCAGCACAGATGCCCCAACTGCCCAGCCTTCTCCTGCTAAAAACAAAAGGATTTCTCTCTCTTCTGCCTTCGGTGATGGCACTGAAACAAGCCTGCACAGTTACAACCTCTATGAAAATTGGTTCATAGGGCAAACAAGCTTTAAAACAGGATCTTAAAACATATCAAACACATACATAACATTTGCATAGAAAGGGATTTTTTTGCCACTAGTGTAAGTTTGTATTCCATTGGCTAATTATAGTTTAATATTCCATACTAACTTTACTGGAAAAAGCCTATTTACAAAACAGACTACTTCCTAATTTTACATAGTTTTATTTGACAAGTCTTTCCATGTTCCTGCAAGCTGATATCCTTGTCTGAAACTGATGAGAGACGACATTTTGTATTTTAACTGCATTTGATCATCCCCAGAGATGAAAAAACATCTCCACAGGCTTACCCATACTCACAGTTAAGTTCTGCTTAAGAATAACATGAACCAAACACTAAAGGTATTTGCAGTCAAATTCTCTAGCATCCCCTTCCCAAGACTGCTTCCTAAATTTGTAAAATCTTGTATGTAGCTTAACCTTCAACTAAATACAGTTGCATTTCTTTTTTGAAGGAATTTTAAGTTGATTTGATACCTGAATTTTTCTAAAGTTGATTTGCCATTACTGTCTTTTGATTTGCTATTACTGTCTTTTCTAGTTTTCCCTCTTCTGTATACAAAAACCATTATTCAGTACCAAATGACAATTTCTGAGAAATTGTTGTCAAGTCATCAGTGTCATCTGAATTCTCCCAATCTACCTTTTCCAAAACCTTCTCTGATTTTAATACACAATTTTAATATAAAAATGATGAGCAAAGGTATTTTTTGCAGCTTACCTGCATATCAAATCAAAATCACAGGATAAAAAAACCCAAAAACCCTTTCAGAAAAATGTTGCAATACAAGAAAACTATTACTTTGAGAAATCATAAGTGCAATGCCAAATTCCCAAAGCAGAATTCCTCAATTCAGAACTCAGTGAAAAAGACCAAATACTACTAAACACAATAGATACAACTCCCTAAGAATCCTCCAACAGCTTCTTATTCAAATATCAAGAATTAAGGAAGGACACTCTCCTCCAAAAGTGACCTTTAAACTATAGAATACACTGCAAAACCAACGAAGTGTCTCAGTACAGCTGTGTTTTGAAAACTACTCTTTAAGGGACTAGAGTTCTATTAAATGGTGTTCTTCAAATATCCTGTATCAATGTTGGAGAATCCAGTTTAAAGTCTAAATATGCAGCTGGAAATATATAAATGAACACTGCTGAGTAAAGCTGTTAGTTCTCCCCATGGCAATTAGAAAGCCAACTATTTGTACATTTTCATCTATTACCATATTTACATATTTTAATAGATTTTTTATCATAACGAGTCGGAACTAATTTTTCTATAGTGTATCCAACCCTTTATGCTTGAAATTAGTTTTTGATAAGTTGTTATATATTGCTACAAAGCTGTAAATTTGCAAAAAAAGTAACTTGAGCAAGAAAAGAGTCAAAGAGATATCTTGAATTAATAGTGCATCAAATACCAACAGGTACTCTCTTTCATAGTCCATTTACAAATATAACAGGCTTTTTTCTCATTTAAAAAACTAAAATATGCTCTATCACCTAACCAAAACACAGAAACTGATTCTAGAGCTCCAAAGGACTCATACACCTACAACTCTCACACAGGCTGTTCACAGGATGGGTTTTAAACTGAACATGAATATTTGAAATTTATTTATGAGAAAAAAAGAATTTAAAAAAGATCTTTCATTGGAAATATGAATTATCCAGTAACTCAATTTTTAAAAATATCACTGACCATTATCCTCTGAATTAAAAATACAAAAAACAAACAAAAAAATCCCCCCAAAAATCCCCAATCCAGAATAAAAACCCCCCAAAACAACAAAGCAATTACTTGTAAAATTTTTTGTACTAATTCTAATGTATTTTAATTTAGGCACCCTCCCTTTAGAGTAAAATGCTTTTAACTGTACCACTTGGTTTTAAAAAAACCCCAAAGAACCCCATAGAATCATAGAAGTCACACAAAGAACATGAGTACAGTACAATTTTAATGGAAATATTTTCATTTTAACCATTTTTTAATAGCAATGGGTTTTGTTCTTTAAAAATAACCCCATTACAATTCAAACTGAAACAAAGCACTCCAGAGTGTTGAAAAATTTAACCTTACTAAAATATTTTAAAACGATGACTTCCATTAAAGAGCTGGATGACTCAAGATAAACAGGCTGATAAATCTGAGGAAGCCAAACAAATGAACTAGGAGATCTCCCAATATAAATACCCAGAGCAAAAAACCAAAAAAAATTAAAATAATTGCTAATTTCAGAGTTATATAAAAAGTTAAGAAATACATTTCAGCTGAAATTGAGATATGTTTTAGTTTCCCTAAACGTTAAATCAAATTTTAGAGAACAGTTCTCTTTGATTAAAAAAATCTTCAAAGGCAAGGCAACCAGAAATTTTCATTCAATGTACTTATCTAGTCTTTTCTGTTAGTTGCAACAGAAACAAGTAAATTTCTCAAAATTCATTTTATTTAGAAGTAATATTTCTTCGATATTTTAGCCAATTTTTAAGATACTTAAAATTATTTTTCTTGTGTATTCTAACAGAACTGCAATTCCATCTGACTTCATACAGATGCAGTTAAAAACAACGATCCTTTCTTGTTTAACAAATAAGTAATTCATCTCTGCATATTATGACAATGAATTATATTGCATATTAATGCATACATTTAATAAGAGTGTAAAGTGTACTGTGTCTGTTTTAAAATAAACTAAAAATTGTATTAAGAAAGAAGCAATTAACTTTTCAGGAAAATTCTTCGTAAAAAAAACTCCACCATAATGCAATGTAAATTAAGTAATTCATCTACTCAGTACAGAGCTAAACACAAGCTCTTGTCGACTGGAATATTCAAATCAGACATTTGTGTAGTTTTGTTATTTATTACTACTTTTATAATTTCAAATTAACTTGTCTTTGCTTCTTTATTACCAAGGAATTCAGCAGACCAAAGTTTCTTCTGTTACACAGAAAGAGAAACCAAACATTTCTGCACATTTTCAGACTGCGACTTCCCACTCCTTCTCCCCCTCCACCCACACATCCAGTTTCCAAGAAAATGTTCCAAGGCTAAGATCCATATGGGATAGGCAGTGTTTTAGAAGCAACATATCCATCAACAGCACTCTTTAAAGGACACTGCTATAAATTTCAGAAAACTTCAACTGCATTTGTGATACAGAAACGAAGCTTTACAGCTCAATTAATGACTTTTTGTATCTTCTCTAAGAAGCTCAATATAAAAAAAAAAAAAAGCCACACTAGAACAAATCAGAAAATTGAAACTCTTCTCTAAATGTCAAAGTGAAACTCTGACATTTCGACAACCAGGCTGCTTTATCACTGCTTTTCAAATACAGAAAAAGCAATGTCAAAGTTTTCCATCCATCAAACACCATTCAGTCTTGAGACTTCTGTAAATAAATCAACTCAACATCTATATTACCAACAACTACTGCATTAATTCCTGTAATTTACACTGGGCTACACATGCCTATTTGTGATTAGGAAAGGAAAACTCACATTCCAGTATCAGGTACTGAGTTTTCTGTACCCAGAGCATTTTAGAGAAAAAGGCTAAAATTATAAAGATGTAATATACGGACATATGTGGACAAACACATTATCTGAAGCCTTCCATAAACTGCCTCATGTGTGTTCTTATCCCAGTAGCAAAATGAAGTAGAAGACTCTAGGCAAATTTAAATCGTCTTGGGATTTTAAATCCTCTATACACAGCAAAACAGCTGTCTTGGCTTCAAATAGAAGGCATATAAAATAAATGGGGTTTCTCAAGACCTGCCATTCCAACTTCACTCTACATATTTAAATTGAAGCTTGCTTGCTTTAAATACGCAGTGTCTGCTTTCAATCACAAATAAAAATATCTCCACCTAATTTGTAATCTTATAAATTATGCTACCTTGATTTTGAAAGACATCCTGATAAGAAAATATGACCAGAAATACCTTAAATCTAAGGAAGCCCTATAATTCTAAGAAAATACCTATAAAGTGTGGGGAGAAGGCACAGTAGCCATGTAGGACTTCCCATTGCTTTCTGTTCCCTTGATGTAGAGAAAAAAAGCTACACTGTTTTGCCTCTCCTTCACAAACACTAACAGAGGATATTGACATAGAAATCTCATATATGCATGAGATGCTTCAAAGTGTCTACCTCAATGCATACTCCTGCTCCTCAGGAGTATATCACAGCTTATGTTCCCTCTCTCCTTCCAGCATTTGGTGGAAAGAAGATTTATATTTAGCTATCTCACATTTATGTGAAGTAAAAGATACACACAGGACAGCTCAGGATACAAATTTGACTTCCTAACACTAATCCACTCAATTAAAAAGAAATTGGGGAAAAAAAATACAGCCAGTACAAAGAAGACTATACTGAATGCAAGATGACAACCCTCCAATTTAAAGACCCTTCCAAATAATTGAGAAGGAATTATTCTGTTTTAGACACATGTAGCCTTAAGTCTGACTGAGTCATTTCACTTCCTGTATGATCAATTTTACTCTCAATTCTGTATCTGAAAAGCAAAGATGTAATAGATGTTACAGACAGATAATGAAGTCTGGATCACCAAGTCCAAACGTGAACAGAGAAACTACAAAGCAGCAATTATGCAGCCCTTCAAGTCAAAGAAATGCTTTAGAAGACAATGATACTGACTAAAGGGCAGTAACTCAGCATCAAAAAGCTCGAGATAGTCCCTCTTGAAAGTACAATACAATACACAGTCACCTACCCTTTGAGCTTCCTGTTTTACTCCAGCCGACCCATTCCAACACCAAGCACGATGTAAAGCCTTAGTCACTCTACCACAAGGCCAGAATGCTCATATTATACTATATCAACATTTTCCAACATTAAATAAGTGTTACAAGAAAATACAAGATGTTTATTACATTTTATCTTTAGAAATCTCAAAAATACTTAGAAGCCTGTCATTGATATTGCAGTTTTCTTGCAATGTTCTTTTAGGAAGGGGAAAGCAAACTATACACCATCTTTTCTGTACTAACTTCCTCTCTGAATTTCAATGCACATAGCTTCATTAATCAAGGCCTCTCAGGTTATTTGCAATTACATACACAAAACCAGGCCTCTCCTTCTCTGAAGGGGAAGTAACAGGATGAAATGGCTCACACAGCCCATCTCCTCTGAGGTTTCGTCCTCACAGCCAAAACACAAAACCCCTGGACTCGCACATAAACCAGAACAATTTCTTCTGCAGATTTAAACTCAGTAACTATAGAGTAATAATAAAGTAATACATTCATCTCCTGTTCTGGAGAACAATTTCCTGAATGAACAATTAAAAAAATATCTTACAGTGAACAGGTAGAGCCCATATACAAGAAGAATGATGTTTTGACTATATCAAAATACATTTTTCCTTTCTTTTTTCTTTCACTTCTCATTTTCTTTAATTTACAAAATCCCAAAGACTGCAAACAGGAGTGATGGAAATGATTGCATGCAATTTAGACAGTCTACAGCCTAAGTCCTAAATCAATTTCTAGTGCAAAATACAGCTACAAATAGTCATTTATTAGACAGAGCACCCTTAAATGTCCACCTGTCCAAGATGACCAGCTATTAATAGAAGTGGCCATCCAAATGAACTTGCTGACACCACAAAAAAAACTTGTCAGTTAATAATCCCATTCACCACTGAAGTAACTCTCAAAAAAAGCCACCTGTGCTGGAACCTTTCCCCTTAAAACAACGGAGGTGGGCATTCTCTCCAGCACTGTAGCTTTGTGCTTTATGTCTACATACACTCCACACTTGTCAATTCCTGTTTTATGGACAGACTCCACAAAACAAAACACTTCTGAGACTCAGAAAATGGAAGGAAACCTTTCCTAACACATTCGAAGACAAAGGCCAGTTTCTTCTGGAGTGAACACTGATTTACAAATTCTGTTTGCATGGTATGAGAACATGTCACAGAATAGCCACCTACTGTTCAGGTCTTCGAAAAACCTGAGAAACAGAAAGCAATGGAACCCAAGTGGAAACATGCAGAGAAAAGGAAAGAAATTAATACTTAAAAATACCTTGGAATACTAAACCTCAAGATAGCCCAAGGTCACAAAAAAAAAAAAAAAAANAAAAAAAAAAAAAAAAAAAAAAAAAAAAAAAAAAAAAAAAAGAGACCCATTCAGAAATACTGAAAGAATTACTTAAGGCTGCATATTGAAGGAAATAGCCACATCTGAAGGAAAACAATTCTCCAACGATTCTAAGGTTGGAGTAGGAACAGCCACTGTCACCTATGTATTGAAAAAGCTCCTGTCCTTTGAATCACTGTAATTCCTTGAAAAATGGCATCCCTCAGAATACATACAGAGGAGGCTGTATTTTTTGGATTTTTGCCAGTTACCTTAGCTTGGTCATTAAAACGGTGACCCAGCTCCACACATCAAACAAGGTACACAATACCTCTAATACCTCATCTCTGTTTCTTCTCTCTGCTACCACCTTCATGTGCTAGGACATGAAGCCAAAGAGGATGACAGTACACCGAGCACACAAATACATGCACCCCTTTAAACACGTGCCTGTGGAAAAAGCCCAACCCAGGCAGTTTGGTGCAATGCAGTGACCCACACTGCAGCCCCAGTTCTGCTGCCTCAGCCAACTTCACTTCTCCCAGGAACCTGAGGGAAAGGAAGACAGAAGGGAACACTATGCAACGAATCCAGTACGAGACAGTACTTGGAAAAAAAAAAATGCACTCTATTTTCACTGGTTCAGAAGAAGAGACATAATTAGCAGAATGCTTAAAGTATTTTTATTCTCAGTAAAAAATAAAACATCAAAAGAGTTGAGACACAAACTTTTAACTCTAAGAAAGTAAAAGACTGCCTAGACAGCTGGAACAGGGCGTAGGAAGAGCTACTGGCAATGGACTGACTCTCTCTATAATAGAGAGCTGTGATACTACCTTGGGAGCTAATTTTTGGGCTTGCTCTAAGGCCAGACATTACAGGTTGAAACATTACTGGCTCAGAGAGGGGCAAAACCACGGGTCCTCCAAGACGAAAATTGAGGGAAATAATACCAAAGACATCAGTACACACAGCTACACTGAGTTAAGGTGATCCTTTTATCTTTTCACACATAATTATGAATAAAATACAGGCTCGTTCTTTGATCTGTAAATGTCAATGTACCTCCAAGCACACACAGACATTCTACATGGAAAAGTTTTATTAGATAAAACTTCCAATACAATGAACTAATTTATTTACTCATAGACTAAAAATAGGAGGATTTCTTTATGCCTTCAGCCTTGCAACATTTTACTGCAACCATCACTGTAGAAAAATCTGCTGAAAGGTAGCACACATCATGGCTTCCATTATATATTTGTGTTAAATTCTTGAAGCAGTAAATCCTTTAAATGATCTACCCTAATAAATAATCTATCCCAATAAAGCTAAAACCTCAACAGAATACAATATATACAATTGTAAACTGAAAAAAGCGAACTTCTGAACCATTACAAGCTAGCACTGCAACAAGCTTCAGGTTCTGCATTCACTGCTGCTTTTGGCTTTTCACTTTGGAGCAGACAAAGGGCTTGGTGCATATATCCAGCAGAGAAACTCTTATCAAGCAATAAAAGAATCATTACTCTATACCATGAGTACTCCAGAATATTCACCAAAATTCCTTGCTTTCAGCTCTTTAAATGGCATGAAGTTTGTGTTTAATTTTCTCTGGGGATTTTTGCTGTGGTTTTGTTTGTTTGTTTTGCATTAGTCTGCTCTACAACTTCAGATTTTTTCCTTCTAAAGCAGATGTTTCTTTAGAAATTACAACATAGTATTTTTTAGAAAGTCTGATTTTAGTTCCACCAATCAGATTTGGATTCCTTTAATGTTACTTTCAGTGGACACAGTTGATATACATATTAAAATTATGTAAATGTTTCTGGGTGTACAACAGGTCCAAAATCATAAATTCACGAGTTGGTTTTGGATTCTAGATAAATATTTTAACATTTTATAGTAACACTCATTAAAAATTAATGTCTTTTTTGCAATTATTAGAATTGATAGTGGGAAGGCAGACCCTACCCTGTCATCAGTATGTTCTTATGTCATTTTCCATATGCAAAACTACTGCTATTGAGTATGTCTCCATATCTTCAAAGATCATCAATAAAGTGAAAATGGCTACTTTAACTAAGTCTAGGCTTTAATGATAATTGTGAAGCAGATATATTCCCAGAAAGCAGCAAAGTATTTCAATTACATGTTGTGTTACACAAATCATCTGCTACCACTCCAGTGGCATCAGCACTGCCAGAACTTAACTCCACATGCTTTAGATGGGAATGGAAGAAATCTCCTCCCTGTGTATGAAATCATTGTGAACATCTCCCATTTCTCCTTTTTCAGCAACCTCCGTAACCACAATCATCTGTTATTACTGTGAACATGGAAGAAATGCAATTGTTCCAGCTAAAACTAAAGACACCACACCTAAAAGGAGTTCCCATCACTTCTCTCACTACCACATAACCATGTTCTCCTCAATTTCATCACTGGGGAAGAGTCACCATCGTTGCCACACTGTCTCACAAACAAACATGGTTACTTTGAGCAATGCAACTACAAAGCAGGATGAAGCACAGCAAAGTGCTTCTGTTGAACAAATTCAACCATGTAATAAGCTATTCTAGTATTCTAGGAAATTGAGCAAGAATTTGTGCTGTAGATGAACACTTCCACTACTTCCTCTCCCTAAATTTGAACTTAAATGCCTTTGTGCCAACTCCTTTAAAGTGCAAAGAGAGATGACTTACCCTCATCCAATCCTCCAAGAGGCACAACAGACATGTCACTACTGTCATGCCCATTGTCTGACAAGGTAGAAAGCTTCAAAGCAACAATAAGCAACACAGAAAAAATACTTTTATTTTTGCTGAATTCCTATGAGGGGATTGATTTTTATCACTAATTCCAGCTAGAGACGTTTGGCTAAACAAGAATTTCATACAATTCCTTCTTAGGAATTTTTATATGTGATAAATAATTTGACAAATAGCTATATACTTTAAGAAGTTATTTATTTTTTTAAATCAACTTTATTAAATGCTGGTTTTTGAATGAAAAGACTAGCATTTCTTACAGGTCTGTGACAAGGAAGGCAAAAAACATTGGGAGCTTGAAGTTCTAAAGAGATTAAATAACTTCTGTCTGTCTTGTAAGGTGGACTTGTTTTTATTAACATGAGATGTAAAAGGCTTAAGAGGCTGTGCTATATAACAACATATTACTAAACATTGATACCATATTTATTTTTAAATTACCACCATTCTTTCATTCAGTAGCAAGTTTTATATCCTTATGGTGTCAGAGAAGACTAGAATTGAATTGGAAATAACTAATTAAGAACCAACAAAAATATTTTCAAACTGGTACTTGGTTCTATTACAAATTTAATGTGTTTTCTGTGATCTTGCAGATAAGGCTCAGACAGGTCACTGATAAACAAATTCAAGCAAAGAGTACTGAAGATTCAACTTAGTGCTCTGACTGTGCCAAAAATACTGTGCATACTTCTTATGACTGCACTTCTAAAAATTAATGTGGAAGAACTGGAAAATATCCAGCTAAAACCCACAACATTAAGAGTCATATAAGTAACTTTCACCAGTGAAAGACTTTGGTAATGAAATTTCAATACTTAAAACAAGATTTAGAAGCAATCAGATGAATGTCAAAATACCACCTCATACAATTAAATCCGCCACACATATCACATCAGAACAACCAAAATCAGATCATTAAGATTTTTTTTAAAAAAGAAAAAAGTCCTCAAAATCAAACAAACAAAAAAATAAACTAAAAAAAAAAAAAACTTAAAGCCAATAACACACACACACCAGAACTTAAAGCTTGATACCTCAATTGAGAATGAGATTTCATAACCATGTTATACAGAACTATGATGGTAATTGTTTAAATCTGAGTTGAAATATTTATATGTAAAAAGAAAGTACACCAAGCCTCATAACCAACAGTAAAGAGGAACAGTTTTTCATTGCAAAAAAACCCACTGCAATAAAGAATGACCAATTCCTCATTTCTGCTTCTTACTAGGCAGTGACTCTGCAAAATAAAAAAGGCTAACTTCCCTGTCCATTTCCAAATGAGCACTAAGAAAATGGTACTAAGTAGCTCAATGGGAAATACGAAATAATTAGTTTGAGAAAATCCCAGCATTTTCATAGAAATAACTGGGGAGAGGAGAGAGATATAAAACTGTTGGTTCCTGGAAGCATCAATACATATGGCATTCAGGGACTGCTGCAGATCTACAGACTGACCCAGGTAGACACACACACCACAGGGGTTGACAAACACAGGAAATACTCCTGCACGCTCGTAACATTTCTGAAATAACCTGCTAGGAAAACTGATGCAAGCAAGAACTGGCTTCTCTACATTACATCTTGATTGGCAATTCTTACTTTCCAAATCTGGCATACTGAGTGAATTAAAACTAAAAAGTTACTGACAAGTTTTGCAGACTTCCAGAAGCTTAATAAAGGAGCCATTTAAAAAGTCTCTCATGCAACTCAAACATGTCTGTGAAATGTTATTGAGGTTAGTGTTACTTGCCACCACCACCAAAACTCATTCATTTCTATTGTTCAGATTAGCCAGCACCTCTCCTGTATTCTTGGTGTCCAATCTCCTTTTCAATACTTATTTTATTAAACCTTTTTCTTTTGCAGGGCATCTGTTCAAAAACTCACACCAAGAGCAGAGTACAAATGTCCTCAAGGTTTCTTATGTGGTTGCTCCCTAAAGAGAACAAGACCAGAAACCTGTAAGAAAAGCCGATATGCAGTGCTGGTTGTGAAGCAAAAGCAGTAACATTCAGAAAATCATGGATTCCCATGCAAATGGCATCCTGCTGCTGGATCACACGCTTTAGTCACTCATGGCACGCTGCTGCCTGGGGAGTTGTGCTGCTGCCAGGAAAATGACTTGCAAAGGGATGGAAAAAATGTAGAAGTTTTATTTTGAGTACACAAACAACTGACTTCTCAATTATTCTGGCTTCCTTCAGATAAGGTTTGTGTTCGGCGTGACAGAGATGAGCCAGCAGGCATAGATCATCTTTGCTGCAGACGGGGAAACCCGTGGAGTTGCACTCAGAGGCAGCTCTGGGGGTGGTGCTGGCAAACACCCACTCCAACCAAATGGATATGGGAATTCCTTTCCACCCCCCAGCACATGGGAAGAATTATATTACAGAAGAATCATAGTTTAAAAGATGCATGCTGGAGGTCTCTTGCTTAGTAAGACTTATTCAAAATGTATAGAAATTACCCTCCCCCCAAAAGAAATACCGTAAAAGGAAACTATTTTAAACTTCATTATAATGAATGAAGATGAAATTTTAATCACAGGCATAGAAGCTGGCTTTTGCCTTAAGAATTGTAATAATTACCAGATTTCATTCAATATGAGCAAACAGAAGACAGAAATTTGAAATGGCCAAATTGCCATTCTTTTTACTTGCAGTATCACTCAGTTAAGACAAAAAAGGGAATGAGAAGATGAATCATTTAAAATATTCAATAAGTGGCCTATACACTATATTTTCATAATTAAAACTAGGCCATCATTAGACCTCACTCAAGAAAGAGATTTACAAGCAGTATATATCAAATAGAAAAATGACAAAACCAGACACCCACCAATTGAAAAATTACAAAACTAAAAATTTCTCCAAGTAATTTAAGGAAAGTTAAAAGTTATGGAAAATTCCCTGATGTCAGGACTAAAAGAAGATATGGTAGAATAGAGTAAGCCCTTAAAAAGGCAAAGTCAAAGTGGACAGTGTAGAAAAGGCTATTGTTTTGTAAAAAGGCATAGGATGGTTCTAAAGCATCTCTTCAGAAATTACTGGGGGTGATTTGAGGTTTTGGGTGAGCTGTTTTTCAGTCCACAAGGAACTGATTTAATGAACATATGCTAAACAAGCGTTAATCAGCATTTTAATAAGCACCCAACACATTTAGAAGAGCGGTCTCTGAACACTTTTTTTTTTCCCCCAAAAAAAATGTTGAAATAAAAGAAGCCTTAAGGCACTGCTAAAAATGGGCTTCTATTTTAAAACATCAAGCTGCCTGTTCTAGGTACCCATATGTCCATTAACCTTCCACCAACCCCAAGCAAAAAAATGGTAAAGCTAATAGGACTCTATTAAAAAAATATTCAAGGGTTGAGATTATAATTAATGACAGTCAACAGTTCTGGGAAAATCAGTTTTTAGCATCAAACAGGCATGACTTAATTCTCTGATGAGATTATAAGTTTTCCTGATAAAAGTAACTTCAAAAAGATAGTAAACTTCCATGGTGTACTTTGGTTTTTGTGTACAAGACACCAACATAACTGGTGGCATAAAGTTTCATTAGAACACAGACTGCCAAAGATGAACAACTATTCAGATGATGCATCTTCAACAGCAAAGGAGGAGAACTATTATTTAAATAGTTATAGCTCCTACGGGGTCTGCCACAATTTGAACTATGGCTGGCACTTTTCATATTTATTGAATATAAAAATATAAATCAAGCACCAGTAATTACCGTGGATAAGCACAAGAGTGGCAGATAGCTACAGGTAATCACGTAGACAACAGATGACATCATTTGCATGATAATGATGCTTTCAGATGAATTATTTTTTAACACAAGAAAATGTAATTATTAAGAAAGAGGCAGGGAATAGCGCATCTCCATGGGAACAACCATTTGCTTGAGCGACACAAGTATGAAAGGGTGGTACAGGTATGTCACTGGAAGCAGCTGTGAATCTGCTGTTTCCCTCCTGAGATTTCACAAGATTCATGATTAATTATTGACAGAATATTAAGTGACACTTTGTTGGGTTTTTTGAAGTTCAGCACATGATATTTTGGCAGTAGCTTCAAGATCAAAGTTGGAAACAGATTTGGTTTAAGGAAATACTCAAGACCACCATTCCCAACTGCACTGGGTTAGGAGGCATTTTAATCAGAATTTTCTTGTGATCCTTGGAGAGACAGGCGTGATGATACATCAGACATATTTACATAAGGAGAACTTAAGAACTTGCTCCACTGGGCAAAAACTTTCAAAAGCTGTTTCACCAGATGAAGCATCATTCTTGCAATTTTCAAGCCTTTGTTTAAAAAGGAGTGCATTTTTGATGGCCTCTCAAAACAATTGGTCCTCTAAGGAAGTATACATGCTCTGCTTGTTCTGAATGGGAAATTACTGCACAGCAAGACAGGAAAGGCTTAAAGACTATAGTTTAGTTGAGGACTCTGATTCAGGAAAGGTAAAAAAAGTTGTACAGAAACGTGGTGCACGGCACATAAATGTTTCATTATGGTAAGGAGTTCATAGCACCTTAACTATTAAAAAAGAATAGTATTAAGCACCAGCTCTTTCAGGTGGATGTTAAGAACATTCTGAATCCATTTGTGAGTTAGGTATGCCTTGGGCAGTTTCTCACTGTCAGAGGATGTATGAGCTTAAAAGAGCATAAGAGGTGCTTTACACTCTGGATGCTCACCGGTAAGTGGGTTCACAACACACAAAAGCCAGACTCCATCATAAGGCACTTTCAGCCTCAGCTGAACAAACACACAGGGAAAACCATTAGAAAGGGAACAGGCAATGCCTAACTGCTTGTAACAGTGCCTCAGAACTTAAAAAGCCATGCAGGTGTGCACAAAGGGCTGAGGCTTGGAAGATGTGACACCTAGGCTCAGCCATGACATCACCAGGCTTTTTTCTCACATGTTTTCATCATTCACCACCAGAGTGAAGGGAAGCACCCTGCACCATGCAGCTTTGTTAAGACTGAAAATAAACACACATGTAAGGCTAAGACACACCTCTATTCCTTCACTTAAACAGATTTCTGTTGGACATAAATAAAAATGTGTTTGTATCAAGCAAATATCGCCCACATTATACATGAACACTTAAAATATTATTACAACAGGACTGCAATCCTTTCCTAAGGTATATTTCAGACAAAATACATACATTAAATTTATGTCTTAAACAACATAAATCTATATAAAAGGAGCTTAATGTCACAACTGGGACTTTGGTTTTAATCACACAAATCTTGGAAAAGGCATAATGACATTTCCTGGCACTGTAATCAGTATATTCCAAAAGTATCTGTAGAAAGGATTGTGGTACTAAATATTACCGTGGTAAATTTTATGATAACCTTGTTTGCTTGCCACCCATCATCTAGTCCCCAGTTTCCACATACTTTATGGCAACTCAGCAGTGGAAGGCATGGTAACTAAGGAGTGACTAAGAAGCAAAAGCTGTTAGAAACAGCACTGGCACAGGAAAATCCCACATAAAGTATTGTCATGTTATTTTTAAGTGAACCTTTTTAACTTTCTAATAAGTCCAATCCTGAATCCTAACTTTTCTATTGAAGAGTCATTTTGTACAGCAGTCTGCTGTACAGAACAAGTTTTCCCTATATAAGACTTCATAAAACACAGGCAAGAAACCAAAACAAAAGCAAACCCCTCAAAATGCTTTTAATGTGCCTGTTTCTGTTTTATTCATAACATCCTAAAATATCACTAGTAGGTTTTCCTGGCATAAAACAACAACTTATCACTATGTTTATAACCTTTTCTAGCTGTATGCAAAGCCCTTTTTAATCAGTCTTTAAAAACCAAAGAAAAAACCCAAACATTTCACTTAACTTTCAAATAGATTTCTTTAAAATACACACAAAATTTTTTGAAGCTGGATTATTTTACATGTATGAGATAGTGTTATGAAGACTTTATGTACAAGTATAAAATAGAATATATATTTAAGGACTTGAAAGTTGACACAACATTGCAGACCACAGAAACTTAATCCCTGGCCCTGTACATAGCCACACTGTAAAATCCCATTCATAAAGTGATTTAGCTTTGGCTATGATATCTATGCTGAACAGTCCAGTTTACATCCCTCATCTTTCAAGTGAGAGGAGCTGGCATGAAAGGAGAGGATTCAGCGGTTGATATGTGTATGAAAACTCAACAGTTCTTCAGCCATTGAAAATACACAGCCTTTGACTAACTGGAACAAAAGTAACATCTTTTTCTTCTGGATGAGATGCAAGAAAACACATTACAGATTTTTACACGATTCTCCACCCACACCCACTCCCTCTGTCTCTCCCTCCGTCAATCATCTACCCATCATGTCACCTCAAACTAAGCATTAAGACAATCCAAACACGCATGTTAAAAAATACTTGTATCCACATTACATTCCCAACCCGAAAATCATCACGTCTACTATACTTTTTCCAGAATACAAAAGGACTTACCCAATGTGTCTTTTAGATTTTTAACCAGGGAACCTTTCTTCAAGCTGTTTTTTCGCTCCACATAATTTGATGGCACATATCCCGTTTTGTTGGCCGCGTTTCTTACCCTCCACCATGTCTTAGAATCATCTAATAGCCAAAGACGCTCATTTTTCTTGATGTCAAGTTCTTGGTCCTGCTGTGCAGTGTAATCCCACTTTGCAATAACAATAACTTCTTCTGTCATCTTTCATGGAGTCCTTCTGCAACAAAATATTAAAACATTATCCTCAGTCAATTATGTCACATAATTCTTACTCATTTTTCCTTTGAATTCTTCTAAAATAAGCAAGAAAAAAGCTAGGGGAAAATGATAATGTCATATAGGGAAAACCCTCTTTTAAAAATAAGGGAAGTAATAATGACTTTTCAGCCACTAAAATATGGCAACATCTTGATAGTAAATTCTAGTCATAATGTATTACATTCACTTCCTCAGAATGTATATAAAATACTATATGGATATATATTAACAGAAGCTTATTTATAAAATCTGTTTAATTTTTGCATGTAGCAGTATAAAAGTATCCCAGAAAAAAAAACTAGAAGCATTCCAAAAATTTATTTTCCTTCTGCACTAGTTCTGCATCCTCATACCAACATCACATATATAAGTTTTCTGCATCTAAACAAGGTTGTCCATCTTTATTTAGTAGAAAGTTAAGAAATAATTCAAGAACTAATGCAACTCAGCAGGGCAATCTGCCATCAATAAGAGGGTACTGTCTTTAGCAAGCCTTTGTTCACCATTTTGTGCAGGCAGCACAAAACTGCCTTTAAGAGTCTTCACTCCCCCTTTGTTCCCAGGAAGATCCCAGCTCAGCACAGTCCTGCACCAGGCATTAGTCGGCGGGGTGGAAAAGAGCACCCACTGGATTTCACCCCTACATGACATATTTCCAGAGTTCCATTAAGACTGAATGAGTCGTCTTTCTCTCACTTACCTGTAAGAACAATGATCTTTTTCAAAGCTATTTGTCAGCCTCACAAAGACAGCTGCATGCCTCCACGCTTTCCTACGCATCCCAGCAATTACCAGGAACAATGTGAGGCAGCACAATAGTGTGC
Source organism: Polioptila caerulea (assembly GCA_013397295.1). Classification (NCBI taxonomy): domain Eukaryota; kingdom Metazoa; phylum Chordata; class Aves; order Passeriformes; family Certhiidae; genus Polioptila; species Polioptila caerulea. Next base: position 2,204,099 of record VYXF01007307.1, read on the forward strand.
AAGGAAACGTCCAATGCTAGTATCAATGGCATTCAAATATGTTATAATGCCAACCAAGATGTGTTGATTTTACCTTCTAAATTCTGAGAAGTCATCTAAAATGTTCTAATTGCTGCCGTGGGGGTTGGGGGGAGAGGGAAGTAGAGGAGAACAGAGAGAGTAGGAGGTGAGAACATAATTGAAAAAAAATCAATGTAGCAGATTTTGGGCTTTTTAAAATGAAAAGTGTAGATTTCATTTAAATTACAGATTAGTAGAAAAAGGTGCAAAAGTACTTCAAACTTTTAGGGTACAAAGATTTCTGTAGTATTTGACTTTGTTGCCTAGGTCTTGGAAGTCCCCAACTCATCTTCTTTGATACCTGGTAGTTTATGTGACAGAAAGGTCATTAATAACCAAACTTCATTCAGAAATTCTGTTCAGCATGTAAGTTATATCACTTATATTCCAAAGGGGTTCCTTCTGCAGTCTGTAAATACACACACAAACACACACACACTTCCCCCTTTATCTACAGTACAAACTGAAAACCGCATGCCAGACAACCCAGCTTATCTACTGTAGGAAAAATAAGTGCTTTCCTTATTTAATCTATAATCATAAAACATAATAGTGGACCTTATTATAAATTAATAGCCTCCTCTTATCATGAATTTTGTTTCCAGGAGAACATCTTACATTCAGGTTTAGCAACCTGAGCTATGGTTTCTGAACTATTTGACAGCAAAGCTCTGCAAGCACCAGCAAAATCACCCCTCATGGCCAAGGCAGGGCAGGATTTTTGAAAATCTGAAGCTGAGTTGAACAGGTTTAAGTTCTTGTTTTTTAATCAAAAACCAGAGAGAACATACAGCAATTAAAACATTATTCAAATATGCATTTGGATGGCTGAGGTCCCTAAGATGAATTTAAAAAGGAAAATAACTTTAAATAACTGAGAAGCACAATCCTTACAGCTCAAACAGGCTGTGACTTATGCAGTGGAACTGAGAGTTTTACAAGAAATAAGTCAGTAACCATTCAACCATTTTTTCCCCTAAAATAATAATCCCATCTGACAATGACAGAGAAAAGCCTGAACTTTGGACCTCAGTCTCCAATAAACTGCCCTGCTTTCTGACTGACATAAAATGGACAGAGAGCCTACAGGTCGATAAGCTGATGTAGCCACAGGGGACTGCAATCAAAACATGTTCTGGAGGCTGGTGTTGTCAATATAATCTATCTCTCCAATTTAGGTTGGTTTATTTTATCTCAGCAATTGTAAAATGGTCAATTCTTACTATTCCAGAGGACATGGAGAATGTAAAGAAATAGGACATCATCGGTGCAGCTGGTTGATGTTGCCACTACATAGGCTCCTCTTCTAAATAACATTATTTTTGCAATACAGGCAAGTTAAAATGACCAATATACAGCATATTAATATTAATAATAAAGCCCCCCACATTAGGAATAATATTTGAATAGTGACTGGTGAAAAACTATTAAACTCTTCCTATATGTCTGAAGAAAAAAGAATTTGAACTGACCCCTATTGTAAGTTAAGTCTTTCCCCATGGTGTTGGGCAAGCACAGAAGGACAAGACGAAACTATTTACCAGGGCTGACAACATCAACTGTATTCCTCTGACACTCACCAGGACACAGTGCTCAAACCTACTCAATTTCTTAAATTCTCACTAGTGTAGACATATAACACTGTAACTTTGCCTGAGAAATTATGTCATTTCACAAGCAGAGCCCTTGTATGATGCGGTTTTGGCAGATGTATTCTGGTACAGACAAGCCAAGTTTCCTGAGCACCATGCTCACACATGACCCCTTTGAGTAAAGTAGTCCAGGTTTTACTGAATGTTTAGTGTCACGAGCTTTCCTCTCCAAGTGGAAACAGGATTTAGAATTAAAATGCATAATGTAATTTGAGCTAAACATTTGTCAATTTAAAGCTGTATACCTGGGTTGTTTTTTTTAGTTGTAGGTTTGTTCTTTTTGGAGAAGTGAATTTTGTTTTGTGTTTTGGGGTTGTTTGCTTGTTTAGTTTTATTTTGTTTGTTTTTAATGTGAGGAAATACATTAAAGTTCTTAAAATTATTTTCTTATGATTACAGCATTAGATTGTCTCCATCAAGGACAATATGGCTTTTCCTGTGACATCTGCAGAGCTAAGATTTCCTAGTATGTAAATAAGGACACATTTGTTTCCCAGAAGGGAGGCTGTAGAAGCAATAGTTTTGAAATGCTTCTGCAACACAGCCATGTACCAAATAAAAGATTATAAGCAGACAACATAACAAGATTTGGGGGAAAATGAAAAGAAAACACAATAACACAGTCTCCCAAAGCATCTGAAAGTAAAAACCTTGACACAGACTGAAAGCATGAAATTTCTTTAGTGTACTGCTTACATATTGCAAAATAAATGATACTACAGTTCCCAAAGATCTTAATGGCAACATAAGATTCCTTCACATCAAGAAAATGAAAATCCATTACTGCTAAAAGTGTACAACTTTCTGGAAAGTTCCTTCTTAAAAAGCTCAGAAGTCCTAGCACTGAAATACTGAGTTGTCTTCTCCTACCTGACAGGATAACATTCCAAACTTTAAAAAGTACCAGTGAAAAGCTTTGAAATACTTCTGCAAGGAACTGTAACAGTCTTTCCTCCATACAATATTATTTCACATGACTCTGGCTTTTACCTTACTACATCAAGTGGTCATTTGCTTTAATTCTATAGCAATGCAACTTCCAACCTTAAAAACCAAAAACAACCCAAACCAAAGATAACTGCATTAAATGAGAGCAAACAGAACTCCACAACCCAGAACTTCAAAAGGTAATTCTTATAATACCAATACATAACTTCAACTCCTTTTAATCCAGCAATTCCTTCATTGCTATCAATCTTAAAAAATTAATTTATTTTACCAGCATTGCATTTTTGCTGTAATGTTAAAACTAATATAGTTTAGATTGAGCTCGTGTATTTTCAGGCACTTTGTTACTTCCCTTCAGCTTAGGTTTTGTTAGGAAAGGAGTCCTGTCTTCAATGGAAGCTGCCCAATTGAAGAAGCACACATGAAAAACTTTCTAAACAAAACTGTCCTTGGGAGAGAGGGCAAAAACTGAAAAACAGCCTAGCCAAAAAGGCAATGAACAAAAACCCAGCCCAAGTCAAGACAGTTATGGTTCTAATGAAAGTCTGCTCAGACAGGTGAGGAACATTAACTAATCATATGGCACAATAAAGACAGACATTGGTGGAGCATCTAGTACTGTAGCTTCTGTATGACTTTATGAACTAAACAAAGAAACATCTATGCCATTTTGAAGCCATGCTTAAAACTGAAACACGCAAGTAATATTTGAGATGATGGGAACTTAAACATAGAGGAACTTTAGAGAATTTGTTACAACAAGCTTGTAAATCTACTACTGATTCTTCATTTGAAAAGATTTATTCAGTTGGTGTCATTTTAAATACCAAAATACAAAGACCTGTTATGCAGATCCCATTCTTTTTTTTACCAGGCTGGGATCTCAATCCTCACTCTTGCCTCCTCCCCATAAAACTAACATATTTCTCCCACAGTGACAAGTAGGAAAGGACTCTTATCAGCATGCCATCTGAGTTGGAATCTTCTCCTATAGACTGACACAAGTTAACACTATGACTAGTTCAATGCCCTGGTCCGGAGGGTAGAAAAGCAGCATCTTTTCTTGCCCTCAGAGGAAGGCTCACAGTTATGTCAGGGTTAGTTAGGACAGTGCAAACAGAAGGTAAAGGTAAAGATGCAGTGAGAATGGAAGCAGTTGCTCTCCTTGTTCACAATTTGTTTTGCAAGAAGGAACATGACTGAAAAATGACTGACAGTAATGCTTGAAATTTAATCCCTCACCAAGGGAACAAGCAAAAATTCTAATAATAGACACTGCCAATTGATATAATAGACTGTTCTGGAATTGGATGTCTTCCTAAGACACACTGAAAGAAAGGGACAGAATTGATACAGCAGCTTTTACATTACACTGATGTACATAAAACACTTAATTGCTATACAGTATAAGGTAAAATATAATTACTACATGATATTTAGTTAATTACATGGGAAGAATGGAAAACTAACTAATGATGTATCATGGTTTTCTCTAAGATTTGAAGGCTGAACAACCTCTCCTCCTGTCCCCAAACTCTGAAAAACCAAAACGTGTTTTGAACCACGCAGCATTTATTGCAACAGGTCAGCTATCTGGTGCTCATCTGGTTAATATTTCATAAGATATGGCAAATAGGCAATATTCAGTCCTCTAAGGTAATACAGTTGTAGAAAATAAATTTCCAAGAGTCTGTGTTCATACAGACTTGTTTCATAGTACCTGGATGTGCTTACTGTATCCTGCAATTAATAACTTCTATTAGATAATTTCATCCAAAGTACACTCTAAATCTGAAGCTTTCTTGTTTATGATGCAATCTCTGGTTAGCCTGCCTACAGTTTCAGGAAATTTGAAATTTTTTTACCTACAGGTTTTTTTTCTTTGTTGCATGTGTGGGTGTGTGGTTAGTTTTCTTACATCAGCCTAGATTAACAGTTTTGACATATAGAAAGATTTCAAAAAACCACATCTTTACATTTGAAATTGTTTAGTTCAGTTCTCAAGGACCAATAAAACACTAACAAAAAGGCAGAACTCAGAAAGCATTAAAAAGAACCAGTAATGTGAATTCAAATAAACACTTGTGAACAAGAATACACCTTTTGGATATACTTTAAGCTATTCCCAGTGGAACATGTTTGAAGAAAGAGGAAAATATCATCTCCTTCATTCAAAGGCCAAAGTTAACCTAAACCAAGGAAGATGTATTTCTAATGACAGTTACAAGGAAATCTCAAAATGCAGAGGTTTAAAAAGATTTGTCTTAGGTTGCAACACCTGTCTTTCAAACCAAGACAAGAGTAAACAAATGGACTCAAATTATAACCAGCTGTAATTATAACATTTCTTATAACCTTTCCATGTTTTACTATTTGGGCTATTTGCTGGTGCTTGGACAAATAGAGATGGATCACATAAAGGACACTTCATCTAACTGCTTTTGCAGTTTAACACTTTAATACTTTACATAATGTGTGTCAACTCACCCCAAGAGACGTATTTCTTCAGAAAGAGGTCACTGCATCAAAAACTACTGTAAGATTCTCTCTCTCTCTTTTAAAGTAAGCTAACTAAATAGCTGCAGTGAGCAAGCATTCATCACCCAGCTACGTGGTTCTGAGGTGTCAAACTGATACCTAAGCAAAAAAAGCACCCCACATCCAGGCAACCTAAAACAGTTGACTGTTTTAGCACAAGCCTGACAATTAATTTGGGGTATTTCACTATTAGGTCTCATTAGGATGCATTGATTACAGAACTAAAAGTGATAGCTGAGTAAGTTCAAGTAATTATTATCTAATTTACTTTGATGTGCAAACTGGAGACACAGTCACAATCAATAGATGCTGCTGTCTGTATTTTAGGGAGTCAGTTTTCCAAAGCTGAAAGCAAAGATGAGTGGAAGGCTGTAAAAAATAAATGTGAACAAAGATGTAAATAAATGAATACAGGGCAAAGGAGGAATGTTTTATTACAATTTGCAACCTACTCTCATGATTTAGCATTTACAAAAGAAGAACTGGTTAAAAAAATAACCTGTTAAAGAAGTGAGGTAAAAAGCTCTAGAGGTTTTCTGTGTCCCCTCTCCCTGGTCCTTTCTGTGAAAAGGCAAAACTGATAGCAATAAGCTCAAGTCCAGAAATGCAAACTGAAAGTATTGAAAGAAGTAAAATTCAGCTCATCAAGAACTATAAAAAAGGTATTAAAACTGCATTGGAATTATTTAAATATTAGCAAAAGAATAAGTACAGAATTTGACAGAATATTAAGTTGACTGCGCATGATGCAGGAAAAAATGTTTAATACTTATTTCTACATATGGGATTATTTTACAGAGACAACCATTTTCTTCTCTGACATTAACTAGCATATAAAAGTAATAAGAAAAATTAAAGCACTTTTAATGTTCAAATGCACCTCAAGGTATCAGAAACATCCACAAAGCTATTACATTTTTAGTTATTAATTATTTTTTTTCCACTTCTTTTGAGATCCTGGTTTAGGTCTACCCATCCACCCAAGCTGGACAGATTTAACAATCAGTTGAGGGACAGTCTGAGCCACAGCGTAGGGGTGACTCAAAGGCAGGCTCAGTAGATGCTGTAAGCTTTGCTGGCAGCACCTGGACATTTGTTCTAAAGCACAAAAAGCATTTGGTTTCCTTTTGAGTCACCTGGGGGGAAAAAAGAAAATTTAAACAACCAGAAAAGCATAATTATAGAAAGGGCAGGAGTGATAAAGGCTGGTGCAACACTTCATGGCACCAGAGGCACTACAGCCCGTGCACCCAGGCAGGACAGCCCTGCCACAGTCCCCTTTCACAGGCACCAAAAGGATGGGGCTTTGAGATGATACTTCTTGTTAACATAACCAGGTGGTATATCTCAAAAAAAGTGAAGGATCACTTGTAATTAACCAGTAATTTAGAGCTGTACTAAACAACTTGACCTTGCTACCTACACACCTCAGACCCTGTTCCCTTGGTGTGGCCGGCTACTGTTTACAGGCACAGCACTGGGAGGGCTGGGATTTGTTTCTACAGGCAAACACCTTTGACAGCTGCTAGGCAAGGTTGGCCTCTCCTGGCCCCACAACATAGCTGATATCCCCATCTCTAATACAGCTGCAGCTATGTACCAGCTCCTTGTATCTCACATTGCAGAACAACTGCAAACAGGAAACCACAAGACTAGTTCAGTGGTAACGAACTTCTGCATAGCTCCAATAGAATATAGAGCTTAAGCACATTGTTTTGTCTTGTAAGTGGCTTAGAAGTCTTTTTACAAGACAAAGAAATAAAGGAAAGTTGGAAACACCCAGAAATACATCCTTCCTACTAAGGAGTCAGCACAGCATTTTACTGTTCAAGAAAAACGAAATCTTTGTGTGTTTATCTAAGAATGTATAAAAAATATTGGTAAAAAAATTTCTCACACAAAGTTTTCATGATGTCTATCATACGAGTGAGTCTGCTCAGCTGAAAGAAGCAAGCAGGGACTGCTTCAAATGATCTTTTAAAATGCAAACTTAATATTTAAGGAAAAGGAATAGTTTTAAACAAAAAGGCTGCATCTCCTCAGCAAGACCCACTTATGTTTTGCTTGCCGTCCAAAATCTTAGAGATGTCAATATCTGATGGCTGTAGGGTTTTCCAGCTCTCCAAGCTCCATTTCAGCAGGATGGTGCAGCACAAGTGTCTCTGGTACAAGACCAGTGGGGATGCCCTCAAAAGAAGAGGCTGCCAAGCACAATGAATGCAGTGAAGGCAATTTTCCAGCTCACATTTTTTCTTCCTTTCTTGAAAGGCAAAGTCACCTCACAGTCACAGCTGCTCATTATTCTGCCTAATATAGCTTCATAATTTGAGGCATGTCAAAAACAATGTCAAAAGTTGCAAGAAGAAATACAACATAAGACTTAGAAAAATATCAAATAGGAGTAAATGCTAATGTTTAATACTTATTTCTACATATGGGATTACTTTACGGAGACAACCATTTTCTTCTTTGTCATTAACTAGCATATAAAAGTAATAAGGAAAATTAAAACACTTTTAATGTTCAAACGCACCTGAAGATATCAGAAACATCCACAAAGCTATTACAGTTTTAGTTATTCCAGGATAAAGAAAAAGAGAGAAAGTGGCTTCACCAAATGCAAGCCCTACCTGACCAACTTAGTGGCCTTCTGTGATGGAGTGACTACAACTGTGGATAAGGGAAAAGTTACAGATGTTGTCTGTCTGGACTCCAGTAAGGCCTTTGACACAGTCCCCACAATATCCTTCCCTCTACACTGGAGAGATATGGATTTGATGCATAGATTATTACTCAGTGGATGAGGAATTGGCTGGATGATCACACCCAAAGGGTATTTGGACATTGATCAATGGCTGGGTGTCTGGATGGAGATCAGTGGCAAGTGGAATCCACACTGGGACCAGTACTGTTCAATGTCTTCATGAGTGACACAGATGGGGAAACGGAGGGCATCCTACAGATGGTCTACAGATAACACCAGACTATGGCTGACAGAACTGAAGGATGGGATGCCATCCAGAGGGACATGGACAAGCTCAAGAACTGAGCCCATGGGCACCTAAGGAGGTTCAAAAGGGTCAAGTAAAAGGTTCTGTGCCTGGGTCAGGGCAACTTCGTATCAGTATGGGCTTGGGGATGCAGGGATTCAGAGCAACTCTACAGAGAAGGACTGTGGAGCATTGGTAGATGAAAGTCTGAACGTGACCCAGCAATGTCCACTTGCAGCCAATTGCATCTTAGGCTGCAGCAAAAGCAGTGTGGCCAGCTGGTAAAGGGGATTCTGCCCCTTTGCTCTGCTGAGACTCCACTCAGAACACTGCACCCAGATCTGGGGCCCTCAGCACAGAAAGGCATGGACCTGTTGGAGCAGTCCAAAGGGGGGCCACCAAGATGATCAGAGGGCTGGAACACCTCTTCCATNAGGGCGGGAACACCTCTTCCATGAACACCGGTTCAGAGAGTTTGGGTTCTTCAACCTGGAGACAACCTTATGGAATCTTCCAGTACATAAAGGGGGACCCATAAGAAAGATGAGGACAGACTTTTAGCAGGGCCTATTGGGATAGGGCAAGGGGGAATGGTTTTAAACTAAAAAACAGTAGATTTAGACTCGATATAAGGAAGAATTTTTTTTTTTTTTTTACGATGAGTGGTCAAATACTGGAACAGGTTGCCCAGAGATGTGGAAGACATTCCATCCCTGGAAATATTCAAGGTCAGATTAGATAGGGCACCGAGCAACCTGATCTACTCTTCACTGCAGGAGGGGTTGGACTAGATGACCTTTAGATGTCCCTTCCAACCCTAAATATTCTATGATTTGATGAAAAGTAGTGGATACTTTAGGCTGCTAACTCTCTGGTGGTACAAAGAGAAAGCCATCCAGGCTGTTATAATGTAGGGCTGCTGCAACATCAGAAGAACACAAATCTGAGTTCTGGCCTACTAATCATGCAATACCACTCTAATTTTATGTGCTATTCACTCTTGTTTCATGCTGTGACTTTCACACAAGCTAACCCTCCCAATTCAATATGTTAAGATTTTCATTAGTAATACTGCTATACCATAAAATTTCCTCATCTGGTGCAGTTCAAGATACAAATGCTTAATCAACATAGCAGACTTTAAAACACACAATACTGAGTACAGTCTTTGCTATTTACGTGATAAGCACTCTGCTGTTTCAGGAAGCAGAGTTTTTAAAACTCTTTTGATGTTTCACTTGAAAAGGATATTTCTATAGCCTTTTTTGGAACACTATGCCTGTTATAAAGTAGGCAGTGTTCATTTTCAGCTTCTGACAGATGATTTAAAGTTGTATTTCAAAGGACAAAAAGATGGTATTCTACATGAACAAGCTGGTATTACAGCAGCTCATGCTACAGTTATACAGTACTAGCTACAAGCCTTATAACTTACCTACACTTAGAAGATAAAATATTGGTAGTAATAGAAATTACAGAGAAAACACTTCGTCACGTCTTTAACTAACTTTAGTATAGTCACCAATGGACAAGGCAAAGGGCTTATAAGAAAAACCTAGCTCAAATCTTTCCATAAATATGGGATGACAACCTTAAGGGATTAAGAAAACTGAACAAACATGTTTCAGTTTGTTTGGGGAGTGTGTTGTTTTTAAGAAATGTGTATCTATATGTCATTCAGAAAACAGGACAAAGACAGTACTGGCAATCTTTTAGAGACCAAGCAAAAAAACCCAAAAAACAACACTAAGAGAGGATTTTTGTAGTTAGACAATTTTTACTGTTTCATCTCAGACAGTAATTTTGGAAGAAGGTATTTCCCTGTATCTTGAAGACTATACATCTTTTCATGCCCTTTTATTACATACTTAACAGAAAACACAAAGAATGTGAACTGTCATCTTTGCTGATTTTTATTTGTTGAAAGATGAAAAAAAATAATGCCTGAATATAAAGCAACTCCAGTGACAGACAGTTGGCTAATATCCCTCTTCCTAGCAAGCCCTTCCTCCAGCCTTTACCCTCTTTGTGCCATCTGCCCTCAACCTCCCTTTCCTGCACCTGCTGCTGCAATCCCCAGCAGCAGGCTGGGCTCAGGCAAGTACAGGCAGCAGCTGCAAGGGTTTTGTTCTGCCTCCATCAGCAGCCTAACGCAGATGCAGCAACTGTGAATGACCCAACCTGTGCTGACTTTTTCCACTATTAGCAGAAAAAAGTCTTCTTGCTTTATTTTGAAGGCAATCAAGAGCAATGGTACGTTTTAGACACCAGTGGGAAAACCCAGCCTGCGTAGAGAGAACATCTTCAGACCTTTTGACTGCAAACAACACAAGACAAACAGGAAGATGGCAGCTTTTTTGGCCCATTTTTCTTGGCTGCAGAGTAAACACAACTGCCTCATATTTAGATATAGCAAGAGGGCGAGAAAAGAGCATTGGCTCACCTTTTCCAGAATTCATTTAATAGCAGTTCCAGAAAAATGATGCAGTTAATAAACTCTGCAGCCTTAAGGAAAACTTTCGGAAAAGAGACCTCATGTCACCTCTAAAACAGCAGCAATGATTAATGACCACATCTCTGCAGTGGTTTATGGGTGTTACAGTGTTTCTACAAAGTCAGAGACACAGATAAGCTTAATGTTTGTTGCTGTTGCTCTGGATTGCTCTCTCCCACTCCTCCGGCAGACAGCATTTAAGTTTACCTCTCTATTCAGAAACACATGAACCCAAAAACAAACAAGATAAAAGAGAAGGGAAAGTCCAGGAAGAATAAAACATATTTTAGGTGCCTACATAAGACAAAACTACAAATCATTTCACACCTAACAACTCTCCACAGTTCTTTACAAAAACAGAGTAGGAGGGAGCCAAGCACACAAGGTCAGAAAAAAAACCCCGGATGCTCTACTCAGAGGACATTTAGGTAAACTTAGCTATATGACAGACTGCTGATACATGCTCTGTGAAAGAACAAATTAAGTGTACCCCTGTTCAAGGACTTCCATCCTTACTATCAATAAGCCTTCCTTCTTGAAATTAAACCAGTCAGCCACTCAGGACATGGTGAACACCATGAGATTTTATAAAGGAGACATCCTTGAATTTCTTTCAAGATTCCAAATAATAAAGTATTTGAAAGATTTGCTTCCACTGCTGCTTCTTTTCCCATAGCTCAAACATTCAATGGTCTGCAGGAGTTTTACTTCACTGGAAGTATTACTACATTTATGTATGTATAAACAAAGAACAGTACTCAGACATAAGAAGTTTAACCTTGATCTCGCACAGAAGGACAAAGCTCAGAATCACTGTGGATTGCTACGTTTTACTGCTAATCCCTTGAAACACTGCTACCTACTTTTCAAGGGATTTCACTTTAAACTGTCTATAAAATGCTGAAAATAAAACTGAACTGCTGACCTTCTGTTCCCCCACGGAAAAATCATATATTCACTTTTTAACTAGAAAGAGGAAAAGATGTTTGTTCAGTTCAAAAATGTATTTATTTTTAAAGTTTTTAAGGGAAAAAAAATATATTGTCCATTCCTAGACAACATTCACTCTACCGTCTCTTAAGCAATTTATCATTTGCTCTTCCAAAAATTGCCCCATTAATCTACCTCATAACAGTAAGAAAATGAGAAAACAATTTTGTTATAATATTTTAAACTTTCTAGTTCACGGAGTGCTAAGTAATTTAAATTAATTTAAATTTAGACTCTGCTCCAGTAAACGTTCCAGTTTACTATCATTTTGAATGCTGAATAAATTCTTAGATTTCTGGATTTTCTTACCAAGTCACCTAGATCAAAATTTTTATCCAATATGAAAGAGTAGATGTAGCAGTGGGGGAAAAAAAAATACTTCTCAATTTAAATCTCAAGGCAAAGTTTCAAAGCTGAATTAGGGTTAATGAACACCTATTTCTTTTATCTAGGAGAGTTTCTCAGGCAAAAAAGCTACTTTCTAGAAGCAGGGTCATTGAATAGTACAGGTAAAAGTAATCACTGGACATAAGATATTATACTTGATTCTGTGGTTATGCATGTAACCAAAGAGGCAGCTTGAAAGATACAGTGTAAAAATTTCATTAAGAAACAGCTAATGGTATTAAATTTATTCCTGTATAAATCTGTACATCTTCCTGAAAAAGACAGGAACATGAGATAGTTACTCAGAAAGCTATGCTTTTAATTTCCTGATAGGACATGTACCCAAAGAAAGCACAATTTAAATAAAGAAACACTCTAGGATCTTTTATAAGACGCAAGTGAATGCAGCAGCTTCACAAGTCTCTCATCAATCACACTGACTGATGTGCTAACCAAAAAAGTATAAGCCTAGGCAAGAAATGGCAATCCCAGTCTCCCCCTTAAAATTATTTATTCTTCCATCTAACAGCACTTCAGAGTGAATACAGGAATACTTTCTTACTGCTCCCAAAACACAGATGCAGAAGAAACACTATCCCTCAAACTTTCCAGAATAAAACAGGTTTCAAAATGACTTGTCCGTTACCTTTTAAAGAATGCTTTAAATTTAAAACCAAGACCACATTTCTGGTCTGCATTGTTGCTAGTGTTCATTTATTTCAATCAAATTATTTCTTACATATCTTCCTCCAGTTTAAATGAAGACCTTTTCCAAAAAATTGTACTTGTGAGTGCTCTGCTCACAATTAGAGCAGCTAGCTATTGCTAATTTCTCAGCTGATGGAGAGGGACACAAAGCCAAGGGAGAAACACCTTCACAGAAGAGGGAAGAGGATGAAAGGGGATTTTCTAAAACCCTTCTTCTAAAACCCCAGGAGTGCTCCACAGAACACATGCTTCTGTAAGCACGTTAGGAAGATGCTCCTTATTCTGAGCTCTTCTGTTGCAGTTCAGGTGCCAGCTGCTCTAAGACGGCTTACACAGACAATCTCAAAAGTTGTTCCACTGCTATTATCCCAACATAATTTTCCACTGCACTAGATCTGCTTCTCAAAAGAAGAAGCTCCTGAAAGTAAATTTTCACTGTAGGAATATTTGACTTTTTCCATAGAAACAGTTACCCAAAACCAAAAATAAGCATTTAGAAAAGTCTACATTTTTAAGAGCAAAATATAAATGCAAGAGAGACCAACATTGCCTCATGATGCTGGACTCTCATCCTCCCTTATTCCTACTCTCACCTTCAGTGCTTAAACAAAATGGAGTACTTCCAAATGCCTTTAAATCTCCTCCTATTATTTTTATCTTCTGTAACATTTCTCCAAAGTTTGCTTTTCCTGAATAAAACCTTCCTGCAATAACTTGGTTCAAAATTTGGTTTTGGCTGCTAGATCACATCCCCTTTCATCCAGAAATGTTATGTACTCTTGTATTGGTGAGACATTTTAACCTCATAGATAGATTTTCTTCCTTACTGCCAGATAACAACAAAATGCATCAACAAAAATAAAAGTGAAATAATAGTAGCCAAATAATTTCCAAACATGGATAGAGATTGTGAGGATTAACATTTGTACAAGAATAAAAATTAAATAAAGGAAAAAATAGATTCGAAACCACAGGTTTGAAACGTGAAATTTTAACCAGAGAGTTGTTTCTTCCAGGTTAATACAAATTTAAAAATTTATACTGCTACCAATTTTCAATAAAAGTGACTATGCCATTGCTCCCAAACACCAGTTCAGCTGGAAGCCATACAAAATATTAAAGCATTACAAGATGCTGTCAAGTACTAAGCGTTACTTGTAGTCCATATCCAAGAGCCACACACCACAATCCTGCTAAACTAATGTTACAACAGAAGCAGACAATTTCCTCATTATTTAACTCAGACCTTACTCAAACAAGACAACAGTGTTACGAAATCTGAATCAAGCCTCAATGAAAGGCTTTCTGAAGAAAACTGATATACAAATACTGGGAGCTGTAGAGCAGTGTATTAAAGAGGCAGCAACTTACAACTCCCATGACTAAACAGAAATGGGAGTCAGTATGTAAAAATTTGTAAATTACCTCAAGGTAACAGACAATAAAATAGTTTTTAAAGAAAATAGAGAAAAAAGAGAATAGGGACAAGTAGAAAGAAATACTCATCCCCTCCTTTTCTGAACCCCAGGGAGAACTTATAGAAGAGACATTCCTTTTCCTCTACCACAGAATCCCTGACTGTTTCAAGTGACTAATACCAAGCATTTTTATTTTATTTGTTCTTTAGCTTCTTGCAAATTAAACTCTGAGGAACAGGTCTTGGTCTGAATTGTAATTTGATGCCTTGTTACCACTCCTCTAGTGTGTAAAGTACATTTAAGTTCAAAAAACTCCATCCTGAAACCAAGCTATAGTCTGTAAAGCAGCACTGTATCATTTCATCAAATATTGTCCTCAGTTTTATCCCTCTTCTTTTCAAGAATTTTGCAGGATTAGTTAGAGTACTGACTCGGGATGTGTAAATGCCAAAATGCCCAGCCACCACTTAGAGGGCACAATCTTTAGCTGACCAGTGCCTCACTTTGTGCTGTCATTTTTCTCCCCTACTCCTAACCCACAGGCAGGAAGCAGGTCACAACATTCAGCAGGCTTCTGATCTCTCTGCCATCACTTCTTTTTCCTGAAGAATACAAAGCAGCAGCTGCTCTTCACACAATGGACATAAGCCCAGCCACAAACGGGACGCCCCCATTTTGGCCACATAACGATGTGTGAGCAGTCACATGGAAGAAGACTTACAACTCACAGCTCAAGACTTCCTGATGTTTCAGTAATTTACTGCAGTCAGAAAGTATGTTACAGTAGCCATGCATCCCAAGAGTGCCGAAGTGCAAGTGAGCAGCTGAGAATGCCAGCTTCCATCATCCAGCTTCCATCATCATTGGATAAATTCAAATTCTACGGAGCACAATTGTCAAAGCCTTGCTTATGAGGTAGTTTCAAAATCAACTTCATAAACATACATACACACACAAGTTTTGTAGCTCTAGTCCAAACATTCAAGTAAACTCAGGGATGTCAAGACTCTTTCATTTTGAGACACATTTTTCACATCACCATGCATCCAGACCTTCACCATCATAAACAAGTCCTCTCTCCAGCAATAATGGAACAGACCTTTCCAGACCCCACGCAAATCCAGGGCTGGCAGAAAATACTATTAGTAATCTTTAGGGAGAACTAACCAAGGAACACTAATACTCTGACTGTTTAATCTTGAAAAACAAATTCAGAGATCAAATATAAAGAGAAGTCTAACCCTCATTCCACAGCATTTTTGGGGCTGGTATGTGATAACCTGAGAACTAATGGTATGAGACAAGTGAGCTTATCAGGGAATGTGCTAAGCTATGGATTATGGTGCAAGACAGAGAATTCAAAATCAGCCTCTTGGGAAAATATGGATCCCTCAACCACCTGCTGCTTCAGGGAAATAATCAACATCATCTGCTGTAGCTGCTTGCATGAGGCAGATTTCTAGCTCATCTATAGGAACATGTCTGTTAAGATGACAGTATTACATATTAAAAAAAAATAAAATAATTACTGATAAATTTTAAATATTAGTAGGAAGAGGTGGAACAAGCAGTCACAAGGAAAAGGTGTGCTACAAAAATTCGAGGACCCAAACCAGTAAGGAAAAAAATCAGCCTGAGTGGCAACAACAGTACCTGGAAGGATTATGCATAGATCCGCTGAATCAAAAATCAGGAGAAGGATCATTTTAAAAAAAGGGGGAAGGATAAAAAAAAGGATGGAGCAGGTAGGAAATAGGCTACACCAAGGCTCTATCTAAGAGCAGCTGACACAAACAGCCTCCAAAATAAGGAGGGATGAGAGCTGCAGGCGATCCCTGAAACAAAAGGGTGTGGAGAGACAGTACAAAGGAAAGTGGGGCTTAAATCCACAAGACAGCAAGGAACCTGTGATGTCTTAAAATAAGACTCTCAAAATCAGAGAAAGAAAACTAAACAGTAAAAGGTTTGCATCTGTATGCATGGTATTCTATGCTTTGTGTTGCTAGTGGCTTAAAAAATAAACAACAGGACAAGCTCATTTTCTCAGTCCTCTCTGCTTAGAACAATTGGAGCTTTGTTACTACAGCGCAAACAGTAATTGCAATCCAAGATTAATTAACCAAGTTATTAGAAACAGACACAAGAAATAAAACGCACCAACTTTTAAATATTCTTCTGTGAAATTCACCAATTTCAACATCCAGATAACATACCAAACCATTTGGCTCAGAAAAACTGACATGCATGACAAGACAGACCAAGTCCACACTGGCTATCATACACCAAAACTACTTCCATCACAAAAAAAAAAAATGTGGTCATTGTTTTATTTTTACTGAAAATAATTTTCCAGCACTGATGAAAACTCTACAGTGTTCTCTGATGAGGAATTCATACAGGCTGCAATTAAAGCACACTACAAAGGACCTTTGTGGGCTGTAACAGGTACTGCTGATACCTACAAACATGAGTTGCACCTGAAACTATCAAAACTGGAAAAAATTAAGACAACTGATTTTTAGCTTTGATATTATTAGTAAATTAAAACATGCCTATAGTTCAAGCAAAGTACTACAATTACTACAAAGAGAAACAGAAAAAAGGCAGTAAAGAAAAATCTAAAGAAAAAAAATACTAAACTAATATAACTCAGGGAAGATCAATTTATTCAGGGTGTGTACCTGTGGTAATGGAAGTGGAAGAGTGGGCTGAAAGTGTTCTTCCCCACTGTCCTCAATTATAGGTTAGAAAGTATTGTGCCACTAGCACAATATAACAGGCAGTATTCTATAAATTCCTTTATTATACTAAATGTACATATATTTAAGTAACACTGAAGTTGCATTCAAAGTCTTACAATCACTCTGGGCACCTGAGATAATTGGTGTAATTACAGAAATATTTTTTTAAGGGAAAGGAATCCAGACATCCACTCAGCACATACTTTTCATTCTCTTCATAACTGTCAGACTCAAAGTTTCCCATAATTAACTCATAAGAAACACTGAGAATAGGTATCATTTTCCTTGGGCTAAAAGATATCCAAAATCAACAACTACAAACATGCTGAATCACAGAAAAATACCGATAAATATTCTGGTACAGCATCACAAACAGTTCCAACAAGTTGAAATGTCTATAGTACTTTTTGCTCTTGAGCAGAGGAAAAGGATCAGTCTGTCAGAAGCTGTGTGCAGGTCCCCAGCCTCAAAATGTGAGGAGCTCATCTCTATCATGGTTGCTCTGATAATCTTTACAGACAAGGATTTCTGTTCTCTGCTGTGGTACTGTAGCCTTTGGAAACTTGCTGAGTATGAAGACATTGATAACTTTACTCATACCAGTTTGCTTCTGATCTCATCAAACAATCTTCCTCCCATGTACAGAGGTAACCCTAAGGAACCAATCATTCTATACAAGTGTATCAAGTCTCAAAAAATCACAGAATATTTCTCAGAAGATTTTAATCAAAAATACAAAATGCTCAATGCACATATCAATATTGCAACCACTTTTCAAAATATTGTGAAAAATAATATGAGATCTTGTTTTTGATTCAATTACTGTAAGGGAATGAGGGACAAGTTCAAAAGTACAGAATAGCACTACACAGAATACGATGTTAGAGGAGAGGGAGAGGAAAGCAAACAACTGGAAAAAGCCAGCTTGCCCAGCTACATAAAAGAAGACCTGGCAGATCCTGTAAGGATACATGATTGCCTGCAGTTGGTGAAGTTTAAGGACTTCGAGTGTAATTTCTGAAAATTTACTCTGTTGCCAATTTCATTTCCTTTTCAAAGGGCAAAAGGTTTACTACGTTCTGGTTCAACAAAGCATTACAAACGTAGACTTTACTGAACCTACACCTACGCATTCATTTCCTTTTGGGAACAGCATTAGAATGCTCCACGTTTTGCAGATTCACACATTTACCAAGCTTAATACAGTCCATCAGAAGCAAGTACACAAACGATGGAAAAAGGTGTAAAATATTAAAACGGTTAGATTTAATTTTGTTACTAGAACTGAGTGTGGTCTAATCATACAGAGCAAATTTCCTGGGTACTCATTCCCAATAGAAAAGAGATACAAAACTGTTGTAGAAAAATAATTTCACAATTACTAAGTCTACACCTTGATGAATCATTTGCTTTAGGATTGTGCATTTATTTTGTTTTCACATTAACAGCTCTTTCAAGAATATTTTGATTTTGCTACCTATAAATCATAGAAAAAGTATTAAAGAAAACCTACTGCAATTTCTATTCCAGAAAACTAGTAGGTTTCTCACTATTAGTTTTTAAAAACCTAAATATTCAAGGTTACACTGATCTGTTAGAAAGGCAAGGGTTATAATTTTTTTTCAGTACATTTAAAGACATAGATAATTTGAAAATATAGTGCAAAAGCCCCCTATCTCAGTGTTACTTCAGAATTTCCTTTTCAGTTTAAAGGAAAATCAATCATTTGCAAAAACATATGGAGACATTATAGTTAAGACGGATTGCATTTTTAATTCTTACCAGTTCACCTTCACTTTAATGAATAAATAAATCTAATTTCAATATCTCATAACACTTAATTGAACAAGTATTAACAGAACTCATAGCAAATATCAAGGCACACAAGAATTTAATATATTGCTTTCCATTTGAAGGTTCTAAAATGTCAATAATTTGACTTCATAACTTCCCCCTGAAGAAGGTAATGTTACTTTTATTTTGTAAACAGAGAATTTGAGTAAGAAGTAACAAATCCACCTGGTAAAGTACTGAATAAAGCCAAGATTGCATGCTGTAGCTATTACAATGCTGAATGCTTATTCAGTGTTCTGTCATTTTGCTTTTATTTTTTGGTACAGTTGTAATGAAGTGTCATTTATTAAAGGTTTCTGTTAATAAATTCCTACTAAGCCACAGAGATCAACTACAGCTACTAGAAACTAACAGCAGGGTACATAAAAGAAAGAGGTTAGCCAAACTCTACCACAAAAAGACTTCTACAGGAACATCAGCTTCATTAGACTATTTTGAGTCTTCAGAGGAAGATGCTCTCTATACACTGAATGCAATTCTCTTCTGCTCTCACAGAAAACACAGAAACCTTCTTTCCACCCAATACTTTCAATACTCAACACTTTCAAAGCTACTACCTAGTTTTTAGAATTCAACCAAAGAATAACACGAAGCCTGCCCCACCATGGTTTATGGATGACAGCTTCTCCTCCACACTTCCCACACCACCATTTTGTGCTTTCAGGCAGCACCTTCAGGGAAAAACATCCCAAGTCAAAGCAGTTGGTAGCAGGAGACAAGAGCCATAAAACAGTGGAAGCAATATCTAGTTCTTAATTCATAGTCTGAGCCTATCATTTCTTCTAGGTTTTTTTTCTGAAACTAAGAGCTAGAACTGATTAACTGATTTAGCAGTTAAAAAAAAAATAAAAGTCACAACTACACTGCTATTACATAAAAGCCAAAACCAAGCAATACATCCAGCTCCCTTGTCATCTTAAGTTACAAAAATAACCACTGAACTTGAACCACTCACCTTTGACACACTGTTAAAAGGATCCAGGCAGTGAAAGGCAGGACTGTCAACGAAGTTATACACACCACCACCTGAAACAACAAACATGTATTTTAGTTCTAGCACTAAACTTAGAATACTTCCAAATAGGTAATTTAGCTTTCAGGCTGTCAGATCCTCCTATGAGATGCTGAAGAGAAGGCAGAATGGCTTGAACTTGATCCACCTGTTTAGCATAACCAGACCTCATCTTCATATTTAACTTATCTAAATGAATGCAAGGTGATTTTAACACCAAACAATTCAAACCATGTACAAGTTAGGCCTTCATAATACCGAGAAAAATCAATCAAGAAATTGAATTAAAAATTCAGCCCAGTTTTAGAAAATTATATTTTACAAAGCACCATTATTAGCTGTTTCCTTCACTCCTGTATTAGTCACTTTAACTTGACTGTACTTTCTAAGAAAAAGAAAATGCCTCTATACATGGAAAAGCGGTACAGCAACAAAAGCACAGCCAGGAGCTTTGAGGGGCAATGAAGTATTTCCATCCAGAAGGCACTCACTCACATACAGATGTGTAATTCACTCACATACAGATGTGTAATACTCCCACATGTGGCTTGGAGCCTTCTGGCACAGCAGATGGTGACCAACAAGAGGGCTCTGACAGCAGCAGTGAATATTGTCAAAGGGTCAGAGAACCACATTCAGGGAGATTCTGGCTGGATGCAAAGAAGGCACAAGGATGGCTAAGCACAGCCACATACCCTCTCTGAACTGACAGGCCTTCTTTGTGGGGGAGTCTCAGGTTCTACTGAACATGGCCCCAGGCATGGCCTCAGCCCTGACAGAACGTGGATGGCTTGTCCAGAAGTCCCTCCTGGCCTCCACTGTTCTGTTAAGTATTTCTAGCCACAAAAGTAACTGTTCAGAAGAGAGGTCAGAATATTTAAACGCTTGTTTCTGTTTTTTAATGACCCTTTTAAGTCCACAGGATGTCTGACAAATTCAGGCAATGTAAACCCATCAAGATCCAACTCAAAAAGAAGAAAAAAATTCTCAGCAACTTCTTGTGCTGCAGCCTCTACCTCATAGGGATGACGTGTTAAAACTCCTATACAGCCCAAGGCCACTCATGCACAAATGTTTCTGTTCAGTCTTTTCTGAACAGATTCCAAGCAGTTGTAACTCTACAAAAGCATCCAAGGAAGAAATCAACTTCAAAGGAGCAATTCACCCAGTGATCCCATGCACAATAACAAAGTGAGGGGAGAATAAAAAAATATTGACAAAGGTATTATAAATACCTTACACAAATGTTCCAAAGTGAGATTTACTCTCCCATTCATTAATAGGTGGAGTAAACTGTGACTTTAGCAGTTCTGTTAGCAAACATTTAAACCTGAACAGATTGTTGGGGGTAAAGAACATGAGACTCCCTGACCCTCAGCTCCTGGAAGCTCAGCCTTTGCCCTCCAGCAGCAGCAAGGGGAGACAAACTGTTGCCAACCCTCCTGAAAAACACACAAGATTAAAAATAAAAAAGAAGAATGGAAGAAGGAAAACTATGAGGAAATATTATTCCAACAGAAGAGCTTCCTGATCCAGTTCACCACCTGAATGAAGATTTGCCTGTGACAGCAGAAAGCAGATGGGACTGGAGGGTGACCAATCCCTTCTCCTCTGCTAGGTGGTGGCTGGAATAGCTGCTGCACCACCTGTGTTTTCAGTGTTCTGCAGACTCAGACCACAGGCAACAACACTTTGCTTTATCAATTTTTCTAACCAATTACAGATGTTAACTGTGTTAAGGTCTGAAAACTGAAAACTGCTCCATTGAAATTGTAGGACAGATATCAAGTAAATGGGAGAGATACTTGAACAAATGAAGCAACATTAAAATCCTGAGGCAGAGCAGATCTCTTTTCCTGCTGGCTGAATGTTCTATAGTACGTGTTTCTCCTGTCAATAATATAAGGACATTTTTAATATTAAGAGGTAAAAATGAGAAAAATATCCTCATTTTTTTAGTACAAAATCTTAGTACTATCTTTCCTTGTCCTACCTCAAATCATCTGCTGTTCATTATCATCTATCACTGAAGTGCTGTGCCAAGCCTCTGGATTTGTTAGGGTATTTTTGTTTTGTTCCTTAAGGAAAAACACAATACCTCCCTCAATTATTGCTTCCACCTTCCCAAATGCACACTTGCAAATGGAACACATGTTTGAAAGTGAGCTAAAAAACAGCACTATTCATCACCAATTCCTGAAAAACTAGTCCTGTATTTATTGGTCAAATAGAGAAGTACAGCTGGGAAAAGAAAGAGTCAAAATCTAAATGTATAAGAAAAGAATGAGTCATGTGTTTATCTCAGCATAACAATGCTAACTTCCTTCTGTAGAGCAAGAATGGTTTTATTTTGGCAGCTCAACACACACTGAAAGTAGTGTAGAATGTTAATGGTGATGGTGCAAATAGTCAAAGGAAGAAGATGCACAAAAATCATCATTCCTAACAACATTTAGAGTGAAATAAAATAATAAAATTCTGTTAATCTAACAGACACACAAGCACAAGATGCAGACAGGTCTCTGTCCTCCTTGGGTTCAATCCTGTTGCATCGTGACCCCATTTTCTATTTTTCTCATGATAAAAATCTTCACTTGGCTTCGGAAGAGCCAGAGGAAGTTTTCTGCTACAAGTCACACTAACAGTCACTTCCCCAGTGGAGTAGCCAATTTCCATCACACACCCTCACAGTCCAAAGCTTTGCCCAAAACAATACGATTTGCCAAGTGATACAAACTCAGGACGGAAACCCAGACCTCAAACATTTCACTTAAAATTAAAATGTTCTTTAAAATGTTCCTATAAAATGTGTTCCTTGAAACAATCTTCAGTTACAGAAGTTTAGGACCTTTCTTCTCAAGGGTCAAAAAATTGCAATAGCAGTTAGGGTTTGGGACTACCTGCCCCCAGGCAGAGTTTGCACCATACATGGAGTTTTCTGGTTCTCCTGCTATATCCTACCAGCCAGGACTAGAAAGAAATATTTGATAGCACAGACAGACATTCTGGGGAACGAATTGTTAAATTTTGAGAGTGTAAAATTATTTCCAACCATCTTCTAAAGCGTTGCAGTACACAGGACTTAGTGTTCACCCAAAAGACAAACTGGCACAACATTGGAAAACCTGGGAAACCAAGTCAACAACTTTCTATGGAAGTCAGCAAAGCAAATGGAGGCACAGTGGTAGGCAGTCTCCTCCCATTGTATCCCCAGTGCCCATCCCTTCTGTACCACTTAACACAATGTCCATTTGCCCTACCTCACTCAATGCATGTACTGCTGGAGTAATGGCAGCCCTGCCACATGTAAAATGCTCTTTATCCTTACTACTCATGAGTCTCTTCATACCCTACACTTCCCTTGAGGCCCAGAGCAGAGGAACAGATAACTGACAAGGAAGAGGAATGGCAGAGTATAGGAGCTGGCTGAACACGGGATTATAAACACACAAAGCAAAAAGAAAAAATTATCCAGCCTTCAATAGTAACTTTAGTTACTCATTTGTTTTCTAAATCAAGGTCTTCCAAACACAAGGACTGTGGAAGTTCCACAGTAAAAAGCCCCTGTCAATAGCCAGAAATAAAAGTTTGAACTTGATGCTTGCAAACAAGCACCAGAAGGTAAATATCAGTAATATTTAATATAATAAGAACCTTATTATAAAGGTTACTACCTCACAGAATAAATTAGCAGTCTTGTAACGATTACAAGTAGCATCCATACTTATTAACCACCTCTTCTTTCATTAATAGCTCTAATGTGCCCCATTCTCTTTATCTCCATGGCTAAAATCCAGATTCAGCCTTACAGCAACAATTTCGATGACAATTCTCTCAGGCTCTCTTCCCAGTACCCAACCACCTCCTATTTAAATTCTGACATGAAATAGCTAAAATAATCTCTTTGATACTTAATATGCTAATACACAAGAATGATCTGACCATAAACCTGTATTGCAGAGTGGGAATTTTAACTCCAATTGACGTATTACTAGTGACCTTCTGGAGAACAAATGAAAAGCATCACATTAATACAAATTCTCCTGTGGAGAAGATCAAGTTGGCAATCTGCCAGTTCATTACACCATCTAGCTTCACTCCAACATTAAATATTGCCTTCCTTTGTAATTGACTGAAATACACTGGAGCAATTGCAGGTAACCACTTTGGGCTATTAAAGTATTCCATTAAGACTTCTCCATTAGGCAGATATTTCAAAAGAAGTTACATTAAAATAGGCTATGTTCAAAATATTTTAACTATGCAGACAATTGGGCAAGCACAATCCAGTTCCATGGAGCAGCAGACAGATCAGCTTAAGCACTCAAAAGCCCAATGCTTGAATTTACTTAAAGGGAAAAGAAACCAGAGAAGTTTTTAAATATTCTAGTATATGCTTTGTATTTTAAACCTCCTAGTCATATATATCATCTCAAAACTCACTTAATATTACCTTCTTCTACAGCTAAGAAAATGGTTATGTTAAAACAGTAATACACTTTCAGAGTCAGTATGAAACACGTGGAGAAAAGAAAAAGGAGAGGTGGATTTAAATCATATTTAGGGTTTCAAAAGGGCAGCAAATTACAACACTGTAATGTATACATGTTATATACGTTGCAATGTATACATTACAACATGTATAACATTCTAAAAACAAACAGAAGAGTTAAAATCCTTTCATACTATATAGTCTATACAACTAAGCTTTTCATCTCTTACGATTGTGCTTTCCTAACAGCAAAGAAGCAAGTGAAATGAAGCACAAGAATAGGTTCACTGCCTTGCATGCAGAAAAGACTATGAGATACTTAAAACACTGGGAAAGATCGGAGCTTGTATGCCAGCTATAAAAATGGGCTAGAAGCAAAGAGAAATTTCTGTGTTTAAATGGGCTTTTTAAGCAGTCCAGGTTTGGAGCCATCACCAGAGGCTGTACAGGTTACCCTAAGAATTCATGTTCATACTGAACAACATACAGACAGGAGGTTGTGCATCTTCTCTGTGCTCCTGTCTGGATGCAAGAGCTGCTGTGCACCTCTGGCCATGCTGTCTGTATTGAAGAGGAAGCAGTTAGACACGTATCATCGTTCCTTCAAACAACTCATTTTTTAAATAAACATATACTTGGGGAGGAATAGGAAGAGAAATGCAGCTAGAGAAAACATGCATGGCTCACACTTTAATCACACACTAGTAAAGATCTATGCTGACTTGTACTCTCATTTAACTCCTTCTATCAAACGCGTATTTTCTGTACTGGAGTACACATGATATGTTTTCAAAAAACAAGAATTTTTTTACATATATTTGCACAACCACCTGATCTACTACACACAAGACCAAATAATATCAGTATTTAAAATAAATATCGTCTTTCAAAACCTAACTCCCGTTGCAAGCTTGCTATTTATTGTATGTATATCCTCCAATCACTTGCATGACTAGCATAATTTTAAACTGGACAGAAATAAGGAGGGTTACATCTGTTAGTGGATGCATTTGCTAAGATTTCTGCCACATATATTGCACAAATTTACATTATTTTAAGAGAAATCACATGCTTTTTACATTCTCTCCCCCAAAAGTACAAGCTATTGAAAAAACCAGGTACTGATAACAAACCTAAACTCATTGTAATATGCAATTTTTAGAATTCCTGGATTAAGAAGGATTTTTTATCTTGAAACTTGCTAATATTGATCTAATTCATATTTGATTATGCTAAGCCACAAACTTCTGTGGCAACCCCTGCACGAGAAAAAGAAAACAAAAACCATAAAGCATTGGAAAAATAATGAATGGGTGGCCAGAAAGCTTCCCCAACAGGAAGGATATGAACTCTTTGAGAAGACATGCAATATTGCCGTCTCAAAACCAAAACCAAATAACCCCCATGACCAAGACACCACACATCTGTTGTTCAGACCAAACACCAAGTACCAAAATAAGTGCAAGCTGTGAGCAATCACTCTGCAAGCTGAAGGAAGCTCACAACAAAGGTGCTGTGCCACCATCACAGCTCCAGGTTATTTTAGCATTTCTATTCAAGAACTATCAGCAAAAAGTGAAGTATTCCAACTCCATTTTATATCAATTCCCTATTTTTTTCTTCTTTAACTGAAATAAGAAAACAGAGCTCACAACCTTATTTTCTTTCTTTAAGAGCTTACAAGCTGGCTCTGTAAGGATATGGATAAATATCCCTAAAGCCCACATAGGAGAAACAACAATGGTCTTGATTCACACTTAGGACAGCTCTAGCCACTTCAAGAAAGAACCCTTACAAATGTATGTGGAAAGACCTGCATTGCCAATTATAATTGCCAATAGGTAAGCAAAAACTTAACTATTCACACCAAGACTGTTCTTAAACATTGTCTCACAGTGTCTCTAGGGAAAGGAAAGGATTAGACTTCAGCCCCACGTAACACTTCACTAAGTGAGCTTCTCAGGTCATGGTTTGAGCATAAGAAATATCTTGGTTTCCTTAATAGAATGATTTATTATTCAAATTACAGATATCATTTTTAGAAACATCTTAGTATCTATAGTTAGTAAGAATTTCATAAACTAGTGCTTTGTACATACAGCTTAATAATTGGTTCCATTTGAGCTTCAGCCTTTTCCTTATCAATAATTTAATGCTTTGTTTGTAAAAACTCTATGACAACAGTCTTTTCCATTGAATATAAAATCAGCTCAGAATCTCTGAGAATTACCTCAGTGGTTAGCAACTTACCAGCATAAGCAGCTCCTTCACAAATCTGCTTTTTGTATTGCACCTTCACCTAAAACATTTTAAAGGCAAAGACGTATACAATCCACTGAATTATACCAGTTCTTCCAAACCCCTCTACCAGAGTCAAAGCTTTTAATTCAGTATTTGTGGATTCCAGGACTATGAAAGATGATTATAAACAGCATGTTAATATATTCTTTATAGTAATCTAGTAATCTGCATATGTAGATTACTGAAAATTAACACCTTCACTGGAAAAAGATTCACAGATACATTCTGGAGAACTGAAACCCACATATTCCAATGAATTAGCTACCACAGAAGAATGTAGCATTAACTCAGTATCAGAGAAATACTAGGCAGAGACAACAGGTTACCACTCATGGCTAAGATGAATAACATTTAAAATAAGCAAATAAATCTTACATGGTTTGAGATGATTTGCTTTAGGGTGAGATGTAAAAGAAAATGGACTGTACCAGGGGCTACAGAGAGACAAGAAAAGCAGACTTAGCTTTCTGGCAATTCCAAGTTAAAGGTTGACTGAAATCTTTATGAGAGTTTCTGTTCTGGTAAATTATTCATTCTTTCTTAGTCTGAAGAAAATTTTTCCTGTGTGTACATTCAACACAGCACTGTCTGAATTTAAAACAATATTGCCACTACTGTCTTGGTGCTAAAAGATACAGCATTGGTGATTTTAAGGGGGATAGGTGAAGCTCAGTGTTTTTCTTTGAAGCCACCAGGCAAATATAGAGAACTAGAGGAAATGCAGAGCTGATTGTGACTGATGTCTTCGAGGAAACCACTGTCAAACTTATTGATAACTCAAACTGCAAGGTGCCAAGCGGATAATTTATGCTGAGAGAATAAGGGCTGGTTTGGGCACTCCCCAGCAAAAGCTGCCATCATCGACAGCTGCAGCCATCGTTCCCCACACCTGAGCCTGTGTGCCGAGGGGGTCTGGGTTTTACCCTTCCTCCAGGTGCTCAGCCACCAGGAATAAGGATGCTCTAGGCATTACTGTCCAAGTAGAGTATCTGATACTGAAGGTTTTGCAAGCTCTGCCCTATTCTCTTAGGGCAAACTGCATCTGAAGTACTGTCAGCATGAACGAGCCACTTGACTTGGAGAGGGCAGCAGAAAGAAGTCCAGGCACCCTGGTCCTCAGGTGAAGAAATCTATAATGACTTCAGCTGAGGGAGGAAGTTGAAGAAATCTCTCTAAACCACCACCAAGAAGAGCAGAGATCTACTGTTTACTGAAACTCAATACTTAATTTACAAGGCCAAAAAGCACAGGGCTGAGGAACTCACATAAACATACACTAAATTACAATGCAATAGTAAAATTGAGCTGGGAGAGACCACTCAACACAAAATCCCTTACTGACACCAGAATAGGTTCAAATAATATTTGGTGCTAGTACTCAGCAATGCTCTGATGAAATTATCTTCTCTGGGAGGAGTAAAATATTTTTGTCACAGTCTATTTGTATATCAAAGGCTGTGAAAAACTGATACTTTGGATTTAAAGTTTTTCTGAGTCTCTTCTGATGAAGTAATTGATGAAAAACAACAAGGTTCAAGTTGCAATAACTTGCGTAAGGTTCAAGTACAAAACTACCAAATTAAAGGTTCACATCTAAGAGCATAGGGAACTGGAAGACAAACACATGGAACTTTGAAGTGGTTTTGCTACTTACACGACTTGGTAGGTGGTACAGCGACCATCCTCTTTGAATGTGGCAGGACAGCAGTCCCCAAAATCTCCACCTTCACTGTGCAAAGATCCTTAGATCCAAGTTTCCTTTTGGAAACAATGGCCAAGTTGCTAGGATCTCTACTTCCCAAGAACACAGTCCCCCAAAAAATCTGTTTTTTCTTCCAAATTAATCATCAGAAAAGTAGCCGGAGCAGTTTTTGCCTGAACCACACAGAAACTTTGCTATAGGTTGGCAACAAGAGAAATTTTAACAGAGCTTTGGTTCCATCACAGCACACAGCAGCTCTAGCCGCGGGCTGTGCTGTTATTGGTGTTTGGAAGATAACTAGGTATTCCAGAATCTCATCACAGCCAAATAAAATTTGGCAACAGCCTACCTTCTGAGGGTTTTAGCACTGATTTTCTCCCTTTCATGTCTTGTACACATTTGATGGTGTCTTATTCTACTCATTTTAATCACAGCAATTCAGTGGCAGACTACAAATGAAAATGCAATAGAAACATTGCAGGCCCTGTAACAATAGTCAAAACAAAGATTTCCTATGGCAGCTGTCAAATTAACGACATCTCCAAAGCTATCTAAATACAGTATCTGGGCAGAAATCCAATTATGTCAATTCTGTCTGTATACCCCAAAAGAGAGTCCTACTGGGCTTAGAAGTGGAAATAATTTTAAGCGTAGATTAGCTACATAAGCAGCTCCACTCTTGAAACCAGAAGAAGGGAACAAAAACCTAAAGGCATGACATTTATCTGGATGCAAGGGAGAAGGGAAAGGAACTGTTAGACATCTGGCAAAAGGTCAAAGCCAATTACCTTGTCCAAATTTGCCCCCCAAGATAATAGCTTCCAGGTCCACTTCTTTGAAAAAAGACATATTGACTCAAGTAATTACAAAGATTTCTGCTCAACTCTCTATCCTCAACTACCATTTTGGAAAATCTTCTATTTCCCAACAAAACATTAACAGCAGTAATATAACATGCCAACTTCCCAGAAGCAAAAAACAAATTTACCCAAAGTCTACATAAAAGAAAATAATATTCTCCCTCATTTTGACAAATGGTATTTTAATTTAAGAGTATGATTTCTTGCTGCTTTCATTAAGCCATTTTAACTGCTGATTTGCCTTTTCCTTTGGAAGTGTGTGTGTGTTACTGCTTAATTATATGGCAAATTCAGTTTACTAACCCTGCAACAGGATTCTGTTTATTTGTTGTTTTAAAACAGATAAGAATCAAGGAGAAAGGGACACAGTAGTTTAATTCAACAAAAAGATAAGGAATCTTTTTCTTTCTTTGCATGCATATTAAAATATAAGTGGAGCTGTTTTTTAAATGAAGCTACTCAAGAGACTGCTAGGAAACTAAAGAAAAAACTTGCATGTGTCAAATAACTGGAGCAATATATATTGGTTAGTAAATACATTCTACCTAGAAAGCCTTATCTCTATTATGAATAAATGAATAAACATTTAAATATTAGTAAATTATGATCAAAAATAGCAGACTGGTTTAGACAAAGTTTCTAATCCTGATCTGTCCAGACCATTTTCAGTGGTAAGGATATAACTCACTTTAAATATATTGTAAGTGCTTCTGGTATCAAGATAACATAAAATTCAGGAGAGAGTAAAGCATTCATTATTAATGTGGTTATATTTAGGACTGCATATTCCAAGCCTGTGCTTCTTACACCAAGACTCACACAATTAGAAGTGGGTATTTTTCGTTTCCCTTTTTTTTTTTCCTGAATACAGTCATTAGCAATACTCAGAAAAGTCTGAAAACAAGAAATTTCCTGGGTCAAAATCTGGAACATTACAGCATATAGAGCTAATTAAAAAAAATTCAAAGAAATACCTAATAAACAAATGCAGGGTTCCCCTCCAGAACTCAAGATAGCCTTTATTCAAAAGCAGTGCCAATGAAGTGCAACTACCATTTTCTAAGGGCACTTAAGTCTCAAAATCCTTTTTCAGAAGTATTCACAGACATCTCTTTGCAAGACAGCAGTTTTGGATATAACCAGTCTGAACCCAATTCAAATCAGTAACCCATATGTTTTCTGCTGTTAAGGCATAACAGAGAATATCAGACACAATAATTTTACCTAAATTTCTAAATTAATCACTTTATTGTATTTACATAAAATATACGGTTTATTGAATATATCTCCCAACTGAATCACAGAGTCAATGAGCCTGTCAGAAGCATTTTCACAAAGCCTAGAACGAAATTCTTCAGCTACAATTTTCCTCAACTTTCCTTTTTTTTTTTTTAAGGATATATTCAATCAATCTGTTTCCAGTTTTGTATGAGATTTAATTTTTGCATTTGCTCTCTACAACAGACTGAGCACACTACCATGAATCCTCCTTCATGTCACACAGGCACTGCAAATCCAATCAAATCCAATTACTACTCCATTAGGCCTCATTTAAATCCCATACGGTATGACAATAAACTGAATGAAACGAGATTCAGCACATTTTTCAACCATCTTTATACTATGACATAGATGGCAATCACAGCTTAATAAAATTTCATTTACAAGAAAGAAAATTCAGAACTACCTTTCTCTGCCAGGCATTTCAGAGAGACTTGGGAAATGCCACTTCTTCCACCATCCCTTGAAGAAGCCAGATGCTATTTCATAGCTCTCAAACAACTGTTCCTTCTGCTTGTGCCACAGAAGTTTGTCCTGGCCCCAATGCTCAAAACATATGACACCAGGTGAATTCAACATTTAGTCCAATGGTGTCCCAGTTCTTGTTTTCTTGTTTGTTAGGGGTTGTTTTATTTTGTCTATTGTCTTTTAAAGATTACCTGGGTAAGGAACCTTTTGACACAGGGTTTACTTCATGCTGGAAAACAGGGAGGGGAGATTAAAACAAAACCTCACCAATCTGAAGGGTACTGAAAAGATGGTGAAATTTTAAAAAATAGGCTCTTATCCTATCTGGATTTTTAAAACTATCATTGCTAAATATTTCAAAGTAAATGTAGACAACTTTCAGAAGCTCTGAATACTTCACTGTTTCAGTGCAATTTATTTATGGATATGTAATAATCATGTGTCCCTCTCTTCATACAGTATTTTCCAAGCTCATCCAACTACCCAAACCCAAGCATTTACAGATGTCCAGGTCTGTCCTTTCTTTTGGGAACAAAAAACTGAAAGAAAACATATTTAAAAATCCCTCATTTGTAGTAGGCAGTCACAACAGTCAAAGCTCTCTCTGAAGGGTACACAAGAGCCTTGATGAATAGCACTTTCTCAATAGCTAACCTGACTAAATCATCTTCCTCATGCAGGCTAGAAATCAAAATGTCACAATGCCATTTAAACACATGATCTGTTGCTAGAAAACAAAAGCCAAGAAAACGTATGCTGTCCACCTTCAAAAACACATGCCAAACGCTCTGTTTCTAGTACAGAAAGGTTCAAAGTTTCAAGAGCAGTCTTTTAAATATTTCAGTCATTTCATTAAACAATTGTAGTTATAGTTTTATTAAATTTTGTCCTTTACATGCTTACTGACAGCCTGAGAAACAGATAAATTCCAAACTCAGAGAGACAGAATGCTGATGGGGGGAGGGACGGTAATTAGGTAATTTCAAGGTTTGTATTCCAATTCCACAATTAAATGGGAAGATCTGGGCCAGAGCTTTCTTGGTGCAGGGGAGATTAAAAGACAATAACATGAGGTTGGGGTTTGCTGGTTTTTTTTTTTTCTTTCTGCGACAAAAGGAAACAAAAGGCAGAGGCATTTTTCCTGTGCATATTAATCACATGGGCTTTTCTGGTATATTTCCATGGGGGTTTCTGTACACACTTTAAAATGGCTTTATTGACCAGCAGGAACAGAAGCTTCGCTAAGAGAAATATGAAGATACTGGCTTAATGATCCAAACATCTTTGCCTAAAAATCAAGCTGGATATCATCTACGAGTTTTTTAAAACTAATAAAGATCTGAAAACACAAAATTTTACTTGTATACTTAAATAATTATGAAAATTCTGGGTAAATTTAAAGGAGGCAGAACAATTTCCTTTTTGCATGATTTTAATTATACTGGTTTTCTTTGTAATTTACCATTCTTCTACCATTCTGTAGACTATGATGGCAAATAATCATCCTATAACAAGAATAGATCCTTTACAGAAGTTACATGTCTCAAACTTCAGAAGAGCACAAGTATCCCACATGCTTCAGAACACAAAGTCTATGACATGAACCCCAAGAGCATCACTCTCAAAAACTCACTGTAATTACTAAAGCATACACACAATTTTTATCCAAAAAATCCCCAGTTTAAAATCTTTCATTTAAATCACAAATGCCACAAGTGCTTTCTTCTTGACAAATATAAAGGTGCAGTTCCCAGTAAGAATTAAGTATTTTCAAAACTAGAACCTACCTACAGACTGTGAACATATCAAGTGCTCAAATTATAGCTACTGAATTTTTAGAAGCACTAGATACCTTAAGAAAGCAGTACAACAAGCTTCATGTTCTTAGCACATTTGACATGTGGTGGCAAACAAAAAAAAAAATTTAAAAAATCAGCCCAGGAACAGACATGCTGTGTGAGCAGGATTCAGAATTTTAGTGATGCCCCAGGAATCAGAAATAAACCTACCATGACAAAACAGTATCAATGATAAAAAGCACGATGCATCATCTAGTACTGGTTCTGACACCATAAAAGGGGTACACCATTCATTCATTCTTTTGCCAAAAAGAAATTATTCCCACCTTTCATTTTACCAGCTTATAGTAAGCTAACATGTGCAAACTTCCTTCAACCAGAATTCTTATGTTTCCTGCTGATGACAGGCATTAATGAGCTTAATAAGAGTTAACATTTCAATATTCATTGTAAACATTTAACATTTAAAAAAATACCCGAAACAAAGCAACTCAGGGCAAGTTATTTTTATTAAAGACATATTACTATCTTACTTCATGAGATACAAAGGAAACAGAAGACAGAAAAAAGAGCAGCCCTACAGAGGACATACCAACCAAAATTTCTAGCATGGGTTTCTATGCCTATGTAGCAAAATTTTGAAGTAGAGAGTGCCACACTTATAAACTGTGAGTATAAATGTTACACGCTTTGCTTAGCTTGTGTTTCAGAAGCCAGTGTTAGCTTTGCCACCTAAAAAAGCTAGCTGGCCACAGAAAGCTAGCTTCACCACAGAAACATGAGTTCCTTTTTTCTGCAGCATACAACCTGATAGGAGCTTCGTGCTATGCACTTTGGGTCTGAGAACCAAACTCAGAACTGTCACAGGGCAAAAATACCTCCTGTTTGAATAAAGTCTGAAGGAAGAATCACATCAAAGGAGGATAGTATTGTTTCTTATTTCAGCCCTTCAATGTCCCCACAGACAAAAAGTCTTCTCTTTCCTAACACTGCTCTCCCTGGAGCAGAGAGGCAGGAGGACTGTGAGGACCTGCTACTTGAAGAAAACTTACACTGGTGAGCAGAAGACTAGATAATCCTTATTTAGGCACCAGCTTTGTCAAGTTATTGGCACATGTTAATCAAATTTATTATGTCAAATTAAATAATAAGCCATTAGACTAATACACATACATCCACAAACTTTGAATGGCATCTTGTGTACCTATACAAAAGCTTTACCAAAAAATGGAATGAGATCATGAGGTCCTCAAAAATCAGAATCACAAGATCTCTGTGATTCTTAGCAGGGCAGGATTTCCCCCCTCCCCTCATCTTGAATGACTGACTCAGGCTAATTACCACCAAATGTTATGAAACAATTCTTCACCAAAAAAACTCAACCCAAAACAGGCCAACCATACACATCTATGATTTCAAAGAAAACTTGCAGAACCAGAAATATGTGTATATTGACGGCCTAAGGGCAGCAAGAGTTCTGCTTCAGCTCTACAGAGTTTCTCCAAACAGTACCAACACATCAAGATTACAAATCTACCAAGGCTACATTTGATTGCTAACACGTGCTATCATACCTTCTTTAGCACTGTTACCTGCAATAATGCTTGGATGGGCATGCAATCACCATTTTATTTCAGAATTGCTCTTTGCTGGTGTTTTCAAAACAAGAACATGGATAGAAGATGTAGTCTTTTAGTAAGCAGCTGGTAAAGATAACTCACCTCAGAAGGTCAAGCTCTGAAAAAGTAGATGAAGAAACAAAACAAGAACAGTCAAGATGTTAGAGGAACACTGAAAGAGATGCAGAAAGGTTTTAAGCAATTAGCAATTCCCTTGACAGACAGGGAAGGAAAAATACACACAAGACCTATGCAGAGCTTAGTCTGAACTTCAACTGATGACAAACAACCACCAATTATTACAGCTTTCAGAATAATTTGATAGGAAATCAGGGTTGGCTGGTAATAGCCTCGGAACAAATACTGTTTTTGATACACTGAAATTTCAGCAATAATACATTTAAGAACACAAAAAAGGAAACACACATCACCTGAAGTGACTATTATACCAAAAGAGCTCAGGTTTTAGCTAGGGTTTTGTATTTGACAGCTTAAACTCTAAACCTGAAAGATAAACAAAATGCTAACAAATTCAAGTCAGTCTTTCAGAAAGCTAAGAACTGAGAAAATGTGTGTTGCTAATTCTGATCCAAGACAGAGACACGTGATAAAAAGTCTGGCATACAGGGATTCTTCAGATGGCTGACATGTTCCATTTTGTGGGTTTTTCCAAGAGTTTCTTACACAGGTTTCTTTAAAGATATGAACAGAGACAGAATTTCTAGAAAAGTTGGAAGATTTTAGAAATAAATGCATGAAGAGGATTAGCTAATAATTTCACAATTAAACCACTCTCTTAAACCACTCCAAAACCAGTTTCTATATGGATGGTAATTTGAGAAGTGTATTGCCATTCTGACACAAAACCTTATGTTTCAAATTTGTTTGTGCATAAAGCAGGTAAAGTTAAAAACTCTAAAACGTCCTTTATTTTATTCCTACCAAAACACATAGAAATTGCATTTCAGAAATTCCAAATTCATGATTTCAAATAAAAATGTTTCATTGAATATATACTTAGTGCTGTGTATGGTTTCACAGAATTTCAAAAGCAAAGCAAAGAACGACTTATTACTGTTGTGGGGATCCCTATACTCCAGAAGTCTTTAAGTTGAATACAGATATGAACTAAGATTTTGTATTAAATAAAAGTTTGTTTAAATTATTTAAAAAAAAACAATCCATCATGTCAGAAAGAGGAAGATACTTAGAAAATATATCACACACCAAGGGGGAAAAAAAAACAAAACAGAAACATTCAGAAGGAAAGAAGGGATATAGTTTTCTCCTCCTTGAAAACTCCATTAATTTTCCAATAGCTGCCCACTGTCACCCAAGAGGACATGCTCTCAGCATTAGGAACCCCCCACTCCATGTCTGTTCAGGCTCCTGACTGTGACCTCCTACCAGGGAGAGCTGTCCCAAGAGCTGCAGGAGGATCACACACACACAGATCCCAAGGGCAGCTCCTGGCCCTCCTGCTGCCACTGGCAAGAACAACAGCTTCCTGCTTCTCAACTCATCAGGACATTCAACCTTGGCAAACTGATTTATTAAATAACGCAGACATAACAAATCAGTATTTTCTAGGAAGAAGGAAAACATTTTTCCACCGTGTGTGTGAGAACATCAGAAATGTTGGTAATTATAAACCCCTGTAAAACCGCTGCTTTACATCACTGCAAGATCATTCCTTTGCAATCATCTTTCTGAAACAACTGGAACACACTACACACTCTTTCATTCAAGGTCAGAAACAGCAATTAACTGGCACACAGCAAGTTAAATTGAACCATGGAGATGACCTAACATGAAGCAAACTCAGAATCTTATGAAAAGCCTTAGGGTTTCACACAAATCAAAGAGCATGAGACTATGCAATGGAAGTGATCATGAACAATTATTGTATCAAGGTACGTTTTTTAAAAGAAAAATTTTGGGGAAAGGATTTATAGCGTAACATGATTTCCCCTGTGAACACTCTCCTATTGTCAAAGGAAGAAAATTAATTTTACCAAATTCTACCAGCTAAGCAACTATTGTGGTAAAATATTAATCACTCAAATTAGCTATCTCACAAATAGGTTTCTTCCCCCTTTCTACATTAAAAAAACCTTAAAAATTAATTGCCTTTGATTCTGAAGAAAATTTAGTAAAAGCTTCCTCAGCTTTTACTAACCAACAAAAGCTTAAGGAATCTACTCAAAGTGTAATCAATAGAGAACCTTTTAAGGAAGCAGAGAATATACAGAAATAACAGTTCAACCATACTTAAGAATTGAGTTCAGGTAATAAAGTCTGAAAGAGAGGTTTAGGCACAAAAAGGGTTGGAAATGAAGAATTGAAAATGGTAACACTTGCCAGCAGCAAAAAGATGCTCAGTATTTTTTACCATCTCCCAGAATAGCCTAGCAGCACATAAACCGACAGCTCTGCTGAAATTAGTGCATATTTTGAAACATAAATTACATCTACACCTTGCTGCATTAGGATGGTGGTTCAGAAATAAGCACACAATCCCTCCAGCAGAATTTACTTCAAAGCCTTCCCATTTCTCTGCCTACAGAGCTCAGCAATAGATAAAATTGAGAATGTGGTTTTCATTCATTTCTTCCAGGCACTCTAAAATTCACACATGCACCTCAGAGTGGCTTGAAATCTGGTATGCCATATGGCAGCACACTTGTCATTTCCAGAAATATGTTGAATATGGGTTCCTCAAAAAAAAAAAAAAAAAAGGAAACAAAACCAAAACTCCTGAAGCTAACAAATTCTGTTCAAATGCCACCAGCTTTATACTACACACAACTGGAGAGCCTGGGCTTTGATCAAGCTTCAAAGAACCTCTTCATTTGCCCCAGAAAATAAATCTGATGCCATAGCTTGTGGAGGCTTATATCCCTACTGTTTTGCAACTCTGTAAAGTTATTTACACTTGCCTTAAGTGAGACTGAAGTAGAAATGATACATCAACATCAATAGTAGATTTATACAAACACATTGCACTTGGAACACAAAGTAAATGATTTACAAGCTGCAGAACAGTGGAGAATCAGGATCAGGGGTTTTATGGCTATTCCAGTGTGAACCAGCTGAAGAAGAAATAATTACTTCTCATTCCTGCATAAAATGTTTAATGATGCACATGATGAAGTAACATTCAAAAAAAACCAAACCCCCCCAAAACAAAAGCCCAAAGAATTAGCAAACAGTATTAAAAAAAAAAAAAAACCTGACAAAAGAAATAAGGCTCTCCTGCTAGCTGAAATAATCACACGGTCTCCAAGCCCAGCAAATTATAGTGAGATTTCCAAAAAAATTGGCAGAGCCGAACTAAACATCTTGCTGTTGCCAAAATGAGTGAATTCTGTGCTGTAGGTAGAAGT
The DNA here is from genome assembly GCA_013397295.1 of Polioptila caerulea. Classification (NCBI taxonomy): domain Eukaryota; kingdom Metazoa; phylum Chordata; class Aves; order Passeriformes; family Certhiidae; genus Polioptila; species Polioptila caerulea. The sequence goes on from VYXF01007307.1 coordinate 2,241,799, forward strand.
CAACTAAACCATCCTTCTAATATCATTTCTACTTTCCTGGGGTGTCAAATTTCTACTATTTGCAATCTGTGATTAAATGATCTTTCTTTTCTGAGAAAGAAAACTCAGAACAGCAAGCTGAAATCAAATAACATTACATGACCACAACAACTTTTCTCCTTCCTTTTTTTCTTTCAAGCATGGAATTGCAGATACAGAGAAACAGAGAATCATTCACTTTTTGTAGGCACACATAGTTTCACTCTAAAAGTCCTATTGCATCTTGAAACTAAGTTATCCTAACATACATTTTTTTACCCCAAAGATGAAAATTAACAGGGAGTAGTAACTGTTGACAAAACATGCTTTAGGGGTGATACTATGTTTGTAAACACACACAGAAATCAGGAAAATAATCATACTCCAGAGAGGTGTATCCTATAATCAGTAACAAACTTCCCATGTGCCTATGCCATAGAAATACCTGTTCTGGAGACAGTGTATGTATGTGTGCTATTTATCCAAATATGCAGAGGTCACTTGAAAAAAAAATGGTAAGGAAATACAGGTGATTCTATTATCAGAGTCCAATCCAGATCTACTGCAACATTTCCATAAATAAAAAAGGAAATCAAGAGCATTTTGACCATATCTGGAAGAGTATATTTGCAAGCACCTACAACAACTCATGGCAGCATCAGCTGGGATAGGTAACACAGCACAGACACTCTTCCACTACATTAATCCATCAAGTTCATTCCAGACCAGGATCCATTCACCTGCTGCAGCTGATGAGGGTTTCAGCCATGCAGAGACAAGACTACCACATATCTGCCACTCACACATCCTTAATGATGAGTCTATCTGCTCACTGCTGCTAGAGGCAGTGGGCTTTGAGAAAGCCAAGGCTTTTTCCCCAGGCATAACAAGCACAGAGCTGCCAGCCGCTGGTGTTACCATCTAGGGAAGCTATTCCTAGAAAAGCAAAAAAAAATGTGTGGGCTGAGCTGAAAAGACAATGTAGAAACTAAAGCAAGCCAGAAGAGTCCTCCATAATACAAGAGGTGAAGAAAATCTCTGTGTCTGCTAAGATTTAGGCTGAAGAGCAGATCTCTCCCCAACACATTCCACAGCAAATAGCTGGGTTTTTCAGGTACACTGAGCTTGTGGATGGGATGAAAAGTGGCTTCCACAAGCTACAGCAAAATTTTACTGTGCCCAGCAGAGAAATAAAGTATGCTAAATTTCCTGAACATTTTAATATTCACTGCAAAGCATAGTAACCAAACAAAACTCTAGAAAATCTGCACTTTACAGAACTTTCCATATATTTTGCAGATGGCATTGAAACCATCTGATGCTGCCAGAACAATTCAAGAACCACCAAAATTTGTATTTGACAGATTCAGACCTATTGTAAAGAAAGGAAAATCTGAAAGACTTCGGTATGATACACAGAGGTGTTCCTGGATAATACAGATTACATTTCTTCTTTAATCATTCTTCCAATAAAAGCAGTGTGAAATTCAACTTTTATGGTACTTTTAATTGTAGTTGTAGAAAACAAAAAAACATTCAGCTACTGAAGCCTCACACACACTACCATCCTCCCACAGCAATTACTACACTGACAGAAGAACTAGAGAAACCGTCCTCACACTGGCACACCTAAAATGCCAAAGAGCCAGAATCAATTCTCAACTGTGAATAAACTTCTTTGAATCACCATTTTCTTCTTCCCATAAGCGCTTTTCTTTACAAAGTCCCAAATCCAAACCTCAGGAAAGTTAACTAAACACATTCATAAGTGGCTTGAGTATCATAACTCAGTTGATTAAATATTTGGAAGAGTTCACCTGGTGGCTTTGAAGTGCAGCAGAGGACCAATTCTGGGCTCTGTGAGTGGCTATATACCTCTTGATGATCTATCACGAAAGTGGTAGCAATCCTTTAGGTAAAGTAAAGCTAAAAGATTTAAGATGGGAAACAAAGCTATAAACAGTAAGAATGCAGAAGTTTACTTCCTGTATGCAAGGTAAGCAAACTATTACAACATCAAGGTACACGCCAATCTTTTCCTTTTTTACTTACAGATTTAGCCTTTAAGGTGTCCAGTGTACTTTTTCAAGCCCTTTCTACCTATTTTAATTCTATACCTAAAGATCTTCCTGCATTCCGAAACAATTATTATTTTGCTTTGATGCCTTTTTCCTTGGATGTTTTCCAGATGAAGTTCTAAATTGAAGTTCAGCAGAAAAATGATCAGAGCACTACATTTCAATAACAGAAGCATTGAAAGTGTAGCCTTCAGTGTATTAAAGTCATTGCTGGAAGCTACATATGAAAATACATTACCCACCTCAGAAAACCCTCCATTGTTATAATTTGGTCATTTCACACACCAGTGATCAATCTCAGCTGAGCACATTCTGTAAGTCCATACATAATGATAAAAAATTAGACATACCAGAGAAAAATTTAAGTCTTTCCTTTGTGAACAAGTATATTCACCAAGTGATTTTATATAAAAATCACATTTCTACTGCTTCTTGGTATGAAGCTAAATAAGGTGAAGATATACAAATTGTTGGTTACAAGGATCAATGACTCAGCAACCTGCATTATGTCCACTTTGCAGCAAAAGCTGTTAAGCACAAAAAAATTATGTTAAAAAAACAATCTTGCAAGTATGCCCACATTAAACTTTATAAAATGTACATATACATTTAAGGCTACTAACTATGAATCATATATCCTTTATGTAACTCCTCCTGAACTCAGGATTTCTATTTTCCAACTCTCTTTCCTTTACCTGCCCTTAAAATTTATAAGTTTAAGATTAGTGTTGCATGTAAAATCCTCAAAATCAGCAACTGCCTGTAAGTATATTACAGCACATCTACAAGCTGAAAACCCCAGGCAACATTTCATTTCAATACAGAGCAACACAGACTTTTCAGAACAGTAATGTTCTGAAGAAATATTATAAAAGAAAGAGAATATCCAGCTACTGGAAAACAGAAAAAACTGAAATAATCTTGCTTCCACCATTCCCCCAACACCCCATGACACTGGGATCCAGGGCTGAACCACATCACACAATTCTCTCTATGGCAGCTCCTCCACACTATAAAGAGTGGACAAGCAGAAGGAGGATGTATAGTGAAGGGAAGTACAGTGTTATTTTTATTCAATTCATCTTACCCCAAAGCCAGTTCATACTGGTAAATCCTACCCCAATTTGGACCACATTAAGTTCAGATTTAATTAATCATTCCCAAATACCAAGTTGCAAGCATATACATATGAAGGCAGAAAACAAGAATATGATATTCAGTAGAATAACCTGCAAACCTACACTTTCTCCTACCCCGAGCAGATACAAGCAAGAAGACAACCTCATGTCTGTGACTGTGTGCAACTACATATTTAGTTAGAACAGAGAGCCAAGAAAACACTAACAAAAATAACTTCATCCAAATCCTATTCACAGCTGTTAATTTAATGGAAAGACTCTTCCGGCGTGAAGAACACATGAGTAATAGCCTCCACAGGAACTTTAACAGCAGCTCCTTAGACAAAGGGCTTCATATCACAGCAGCTGGACGCCATTCAGCTACCTGACAGCCCCTGTGCTGCTTGCAAAGAGTGCATTAACCAGAGGATGTGGATTTCTGAGGCAGTGACTGCTGCTCCCCGGTACTGCAAAGGGAGCAGAAGGGAGAGGGGGTAAGGAGGCAGATTTGGATGCTTTGAAAGAGGTATCAGAGCAAAGGGCTGCACGATGCAAGACAACGTATGATGATCAGTCACACACAGCAGCTGCAGGAAAACAGATTTCTCCACAAAACAGCTACACACGGTCATTTTAGCCTTCCATAAATTTACAGTACTTCAAATCAATGCCACTGAAAATTCTAGCGAAACAATGCAAAATATTTATTGAATTTCTTAATGTAAAAATGTTTCTTATTTAAGGAAAGGTATGTATTGACTGACCCATGCGGTAGCACAGCCCAATACCCCAACATAATTCCAGAATATATTCCTAGAAGGAAGTTAAAAACATTATACAGAAATCTTGTAAGCAAGGGTTCAAGTGTATCCTTATTTCAGAAAGCCCATCAACTCTCTCTCTGCACATCATATAACTGCAATGTGCTAGTCAGATCTTACTCATTCCCAAACGTATGTAATCATGCTAGACAGAATATATTTTTCTCTAGTTTTATCTAATATTTTATTTTCTTTGCTTAAATATTTCTGCCGTATGAATGGATTACAGACAACCCAAAAACATGTCCACTTAGAATCAAGGCTCTCCTCAATCCTAATTATGTACAAAATACTGTGCAATGGAAAAGGAGGAGGGAAAAGATTAACAAACCAAAGACACAGGTGATCACCATCAGTTTAGACAGCACAATCATCAAGGTATGCACCAACTAAATCAAAGTTTTTCTTGAATTAAGTATTTACAGATTCATAAAATAAAATGGTACTTCCCTAAGAAAATCTAAAGGTGCATGTACACAAAAGCCAAAACTGAATTATATTGATACCAGGTGCAAGTATTAATATTGACGTTTGGAGTTTTGATTGTTCTTGAGTTTTGTGGGGTTCTTCCTCATATCTAGTAGGTGCCACAATTTTAGAACAACAGTATCAACAATTTAAAATTCACTGAAATCCAGCTGCTTAACAATCAGGCATGACACCCTGCAAACCAGGCACATCCCTCACATTCAAAAAAAAACAACCTGTGGCATGAAAATGGTGCAGGAACAAGAGCCAAGGGCTGCTACCAGCCAGGTGGGCAACAGGCAGGCAGAGCTGACCAGGAAGTGGCATTGGAAAAATGATCTCTCAAGCAGAACTCCACCTTGACTCACCTGCATTCATGACTCACTGACATCAGATTCAGGATTGCTACTTTTGAAGAATGAAGCATTTAAAACTTTACTACCTGTTAAGCAAGCACAGTATAATCTACTAAATACCAACCTGCTGCAAATGCTATGTACACTCAGTAATGGTATGTATGCCATTGCTGCAGAAGAGTAAGTCAATGGCCATTAATTCAGATTGCAGTTATGTATGGTATCTTCTTTTAACCACAAGTATATCAGTTATATTAACTCAAAGGAATCCAAATGACCAGCTACTTAACCACTAAAATTATCTATCTGGAAAGAAGAGAAAAAAATATCAAAGAACAGAACAGACAAATCACAAGGGCAAGCTGAAAATACTTTTATAACAGAACATTGAAATCAGGTCTAGCTGCACCATTAAACAATCTAATACAGCTAAAACATGGGGGGCAAAGCATTTTAAAAGTTATGAATTTCCATGATCTACATAAATATACTTATTTTCAAATCTTGGTTTCTCCAAAACAGAAATTACAACCCTCAATGATTTTAAGAGCCTTTCTTGCATCACATTTCAGTTTACTCACTTTTTTTTCTGTTTTCATTAATTTTGGTTTTCTGTTTTAAATTCTATGTTTCCATGTTTTTAAATAAAACACCAAACTAATGCCGTGTTTGCCCCCAAGGGACTAACTCCCTTTCCCATCAATTTAAGCAGGCATTATATCAAGCACTGCCTGATTCACACCTGTTCCATAACAGCTCAATATTACTGTTCCTTAAACACTCCTAAACTACTAGGAGCCACACTGACTTTATGGGACTGCTGGAAAAGTCTCATCATACACAAGGTACAGGCATAAAGCCTGTCTCTAAAAATAAGCTGGCTGTGTGACACTACAGCAGAAGTTCCACAATTCAATATACACGCTGTGACAAGTAAAGAATGTGTAACTAAAAAAGAATTGACCTGCCATGCAATTGTGGTTCTTGCCTTGGAAAAGATGTGCATATGGCTCAGCTTTGTGTTTTGTAAATAAGAGATGTTCACTCCAATAGGACCACCAGAGGTACTAAGCACATGCTTGCATTTTCACAGGGCCACAGCAATGGAGGGAGAAGTTGGGATACAAAAAGAATGAAACTTTGGCAAAGTTTTGACATTGTGTCTTCCAGAGAGGGGAAAGAAATACCTGAATAAAATAAACTTCCAGAATCTCCTGTCAGCAAAACCAGAAAAGATTCTAAAGGAATACAACCAAGAGTATTATAAGACAAGACTAACAGAGGAAGACAGACATTGTCACAGTAATGACATTATCCAGACTTTAACAGTTTTCTGCCATAGGAAGTCTATAACATTTCAGTTCATTATGATTCCCCATGCATCCTTTAAGAGCCTCAAAGCTCATAAAAATGATGTGTCATATTTTGATACTTGTGCTAAACACAAGCTTTGTGATTACTAGTGTTTAAACTCAATACAATCCACACAGTCCTTACTGAGATATCTGATTAAATTTCTAATATTCATGAACTAGAATTTTAATATTGAATGCTCAAAACGATTTAGGTCTTTTGATGTAATGGAACGTAAGTCCTTTAGTGTCAAGCGGAAGGCAGATCCTTTATTATAGCATTAATTATTTGGGATATTAGCATTAATTTCTTTCTCTATTTGAATTAAATGGAATTCAAAACATTGTGAATTTATGAATAGTCCACAATATAATTATTTCTATATTTTCCCCGCAGCACTAGCAGAAAGACTGCCTACAGACCCGAAAATGTAAAGGAAGAAGATTGATCATCAATTTTTCTTTTCATCTTTTTTCTGGAAGATAGGAAAGGTAAAGCTCAGGATGTTTATATGCTAAATGGCTTCACTCTTTTTTTGATGTAAAAATGCCCATCTTTATACCTATAAATGCCACCTACATTTTTTGCATTCAACATGCAATGATTAAAGGAAAGCACAATTAAACAAGATATACCATACCAACTTCTTTTATGACTGGAACAAAAACATTCTTAATTAAAACCACAAAGCTGAAAAAATAGCAGGGACCTTTACAAAATTTCAGTACTCACTGGGAAATGTCTTAACTTGTATTTTCAAAGTTGCTACATACACAAAATTCCAATCTCTGGTAGGAAGGACTAATTAAATATACAAACATAGTACCCAAACAGTACCAGTTATCATTTCACTTATAGCCAGACAGTATTGCTAACAAAAGTAATTCATAACTATAAATAAATAAATACACTACCACACATGACAAACTGCTGTTTGCAGGTCATTTGAGTCAGTTACCAGAGCACTAGATACTGACAGACTGTAATCCAGCTTAACATTACAACACAAAACACACAAAAACCAGCATTTATAGGGTTTTACCAAACTTAAAGGTCTTCATCAGTCCAGTTAAACCAGAAACACCTGGCCAACTGAGATTGCAACCTTACAAATAAACAACAGCTAAGCCTATAAATAAACCAAATAAGCCATCTGTGCCACTGCCTGCCCCTGTCTGCAGCCCATCTACACAGGTGTCAGCTCCTGGCCCTGCACTCTACAGCTGAACTACCAGAGTGTTTGTACCATCACTGACTGACAGCACTAACATAAAATGAAAAAAAAAAATAAATCAGTGAACAGAGTGCTCATTTCCAACCTAACAAATACTAAAGACCTACCCTGGTTTTGCTCAATTTTTACTAAAAATACCGAAGGCATTTAAAACACATACATCTTTTAAGTGACTGGATGAAGTCCAACTCCCTTTTCTCCTCTTCTACTATTTAGCAAACAAATCTTCAATCGAAAATTACCAACTGAATTTTCAACCAATATTAAATGTATTTAAAATGAAAACTCAAAGGATACTTGTAAAAACAAACTAAAAAAACCCTGAACTCAAACCCTAGAAAAAGCCTGAAGTAAGTTTTGCTAAGCCAGGTGGCAGTGTGCATTTGCAGCAGCCCAAGTCTCTTGTGGTGGAATCCAGAATCCTTGACATGCCATCATTCAAGACCTGTCAAATTTGATAACACTCAGTGTGTGTCTGGAAGGACACCATCCATTCAGGGAAATGAATGTGTCATTTGTTGTCATGACAGCTATCAAAATTCAGCCCAAGAGCATATCATAGAGCCGCGTATCTCTCCTTCTGCATTAAAAGGTTGAAAAATACTTTCCTTGTCGTCATCCAAAACATTATTAGGATGCCAACTAAGGAGTCAGCTTCCCCGAAACAGCAGTGGCCCAGGATGGCACTGGGAGCCAAGCCCGACACACAAGGGATGTGGGAGAAAACAAGTGTGATGGATACACTGTTATCACAAGAATAGGAAGGAAGAACCTCACAGCCATGGTATGCTGAGGGTGTTCTTACTGCATTAAAACCAAGAGGTCAGTATGATCAATGCTTGGGACTCTCCTGTGGTATCAGTGCCAGGATTTGCTAAACAGGAGGCTTGACTTACTGCTGTTCCTTGAAACGTTTATTAGTCCAGAATGCTCTAAAAAATTCAGAGTAATACACCAGTTTAATTCTCCATACACAGGCACATAGTGCTCCTCTTCTCTCCCAAACCTATGAAAGGAATGAAGCAGGGTTTTTTTACTATAAAGTTAACTAAAACTTAATTGGTTTACAAAAAGCATTATTTCAGCCAACTTAAATTTCACAAGGATGATTTAGAAAATCCTACTACGCTTCATTTATAGTTTATATGCTTAATGAATACCATCATTCCCTTCTAAACCTTCCCACCTTTGCAGGAATCTAATCTTATTTTGAAGGAAAGGTTATAAGACAGTGTTTAATGGCCTTTTAAAAATAATACAAATAAGAAAAATATAGTTAAATCCAAAGCAAAATTGACAATTTTTTTTCCCAAGAGCTTGCTTTTATTTTCTTAAAAATGAAACACGTACTTATTAAATGATGCTCTGCTAGCAGAACCAGTAATCCCACCCCAGCATGAGCAAAAAGCACCTGCCTTCCTCAACCCTCTTCCTGTTCTCCTGCAGCATCTGACGGCTCCTCTGTATTTGCACAGAGCTGATCCAGTGGGGAAAGACAGGCAAGAGACAGCACTCAGCTAAAAGCAGCTTCTCACACTGTAAGAGGACGTGACCCAGAGGACTGCATCAGGAAGAGCATCCACAGCCTCTAGCTCCTCCATTAATTTCAGTACCTGCTTTCACACTCGGGTCGCTTCTCTTTATTAAGGCTCTCATAAATACTCTGATTGTTTTTGGAATGTAGAAACTTCAAACAGCTCAGAAGGCTAAAATCTGCCTTTCTGTCAAATAGGCCATAAATTGAAGGCCTGCTCATTTATTTTTGGTTATTGATGCCCCACCTCTCCAAACAGCACAACTGCTGAAACACAATAGGCTACCTAACTATATTTCTTTTTCTGATTAAACATCTCATTTGAAACAGTTTGTATTTAATTAATTAAAAAAAAAAAAAATTTAAAAAGGAGGCTGCCTAAGACAGTTGTTATCTAATTCTGTAAACACACTATATCTACTTTTTGTCCAATAAAATTTCTGCCACAGTCTATCTGTGGTATATCTCACTACCTGTTTTCATGTCTGTTTCTATGGTTGTGCATACTCTGAATACAGTAACTGATACAAGTTGAGGAAAACTGGGTAAGGTAAAAACACACCCATATAACATTCTATTTTGCACCTGTATTTTGTCACAAAAGACAAGAGAGAAGCAACACTTTTGAGAATTCAGGGATCTGCCAACTGTCCCATGTTCACCACACTGTCTGCTCCACCAAATAATCAACAGTAGTTACATGTCACCATATTAATACTGGCTAACGAGATCAGGACCAAAACCAGCACAGCAAACCTACAGTGCAAAAAAGCCTCTAAGCCACAAAGTTTGTTTCTACAACTGTGAACAAATACAGGCTATACCAGCATGCCTGAGCTTCTAACACTCTAACAAATGTTTTTCATAGCATGAGTATTTCTGAAACTTTACTGACACCAGGGTTTTGCGTAGAGCTGCAGTAATGTAAAATGCAATGGGTTGCTATTCTCTAATGAAGATTTATTCCTCTGCATCTAAATTCTTAAAATTTGCAATACTTTATGAAAGCTTAAAAATGTACATTGTCAGGCCACCTCATTGCACAAAAAGTTATTATTTATGCTGGGTTTAGATTATGAACTCCCTTCCTTAATGGAGAGAAACAAATTGATTTTTCATGTGACATATATTTAGTTGAATATAAAAATATATATTTCGTATTTCAATGCACGTTCAACTTACTCATGTCATTAGCATTTATGAAACAATTAAGAATTGTTATGATGGGGAAAAAAGATTACTTCAAGGGAAAAAAAAACAAACAAAGCAACAAAAACTTAGCATTTGGAAGAATTACTTTACCCACTAGTGAACAGATCAACAACAGTTTAATTGGGCAGAACACGAACTCCAATTTCAGTTTTCTCATTATTATAAGAAAACTAATGGGCCTAACTAATTTGCAGGAAAAACTCAAATTGGAACTACCTAAAACAGAAATAACTTTTGGATTCCTGAGCCAACATGCATAAAAGTGCGAAGCAAAGCAAAAAGAAAAGTCACTTCTCAAACAGCATACCATGATCTCAGGTAGTAAAGACTGGTGCAGAGGTGAAATGATTAGTGCAGGCCTCACTTCTTCACCTCAGGGCGACAAAGCAATGCTATTTCCCACATTACAAACACCATCCCAGCTCTCTAAACATCGTTTGTTCACTTCAGGAACTAGTAAGAATTCCTGACTTTCACTCCCTGGAAACTATTGTTCTACAACATTTCTGTATACCTAGTAAATACAAGGACAAAGAGTACTACCTTTAAGTTTATTGTTCCATGAGAAGCAGAAAGCAGCTCTCCTGCAGTGCCTCAACTCTCCGCCTCCTCGACAGGCCAGATGACCTACTTTGGGGGAGCAGGGTGTCCAGCGACGAGCACCCAGCACCGCACCCCGGGGCTGACGGAACTAACTGAAACACAGCAGCATCTGCTTTCAGCCTTCAGCTACCTAAAAACTCCCTCAAACACTTCTAATCAATCCACATCGGCAATCCTCCTTCCTCAGTACACAGTGGGAGTGGGGTTTGGGAATACCCACGGCTTAGAAACCATCAGTCCCTCAACACAAACAGAAAACATATTTCTAGAACATACACTTTACATTCAAAGATGCTTTCGTTTTGATTTCAAACCTGCGGCAAGTAAATTGATACAGCACCTGTCTCCGTGAGTCTGGAAGCAGCTTTTATGCTCAAGGAGCATGAAAAATGCAGATACTCCAATTAGTTTTGCTGCTGCTCAAGACCACGACCAGCAAACAGAGCTATTTGGGTATCACTTTTCGAGTCCCTACCATTATAGTTTCTACTGGGGAAAGCCGTGAGCATGGCAAAGGATTAACATACCAACAGCAACACAAGGCACAAAAAAAACAAAGGCTGGAAAAGCTGCAGACACTGATGACCTCGTCCCTTTTCTTTAGCTAACAGAAGATGTGAGGTGACACGGAAGAGAGCAAACACCTTTCCTTAAGCTTTCAGACAGCTAGCTAGGAAAGTAGAGAAGAAAAGAGAGGGAGATAAGTTCCCTTTCTGTACGGCAACAAGGCAAAGGCTGAAGTTCTGAACTCATCATATGTTCAGTAGCCAGGATGTAATAAAAAGGATCATCCAGACTATGAAGGGCTAATTCTGTTGTAGTTTTGGGAAAATATAGAAAAAGAGACTTTGTGTATCTTCTTTTTTTCACAAAAGCAATCAGAAATGTAATCCGGTAGAAGGAGGAGGCAAACACAACAGCTAATGTTGCAATGACAGAACAACAGCAATAAGAGCTAACATTATAATGAATCTGTATCTGTTTCATGGCCTATATAAAAATATTTGCTAATTACAGCCTTGATCTTCATGGTACAGTTGCCTTCTATTGCTACATTTATTCACTGTTCCCAAAAGTGACATCTTCTATCAAAGTCACAAGAAGAAAGTCAGTTACAAAGACAAAGTGATCTGCTTAACTTCTTAAACACACTTGGGTGAGACAGAGGCTTTCGATTTCCGGAGTTGTGAAATCAATATTTCAGAGAAGCAACAACATTACATCAGAAATTATAATCCTAAAAATGAAAACACAGTACTATTAACATCATCTATGTGGTGCTGACTGCTTCAGATTCCTAAAAAGCAATGGCAAAACAAGTATTTTCAAAAAGAAATTCTTCATAATCTCCTGCCGAGTGAGTCCTTTCAAATTCCTCCATATTAAGTTACCAGTCCAAAGTCCCAATGATACAAACCACGCATGGTTAGGCCACGAAAATTTGTTTTTACAAAGGCAACTACCATATTTCATGAAAGGGATGTCTAATTCTCCCACGTTGAGCTGCTAGAACAGCAGCAGTATGTTCCTCAGAAACAAAAATGCTTCATGGGAAGAAACATTGTTCAAGCTGAAGAATGCTTTAAATTCTTGCCGACTTTCAGTCACAATTCAACTTTTAAAATAATAGGTTTCTCTTAGTTTTACAAAACCATGACAGTTCCGAGTGAAATACTACATAGAATTCACGGAATAACCCTGATGCACGCAGAGCCACATTCACTGTTAAAAAACAGTAGAAGATATTAACATGGGAACTAGAGCCGAGAGCCCTCAGGATCAGCCAGCTGCAGGTCAGACCTGAATTACAAACCCGAATCCCGATCTGACAACCTGATCTGAGATAGGCCAAAGTGCCTACCTCGCCAGCAAGAGGTAGCTGTTAGCCTGGGCACATTTTTAATGAAAAACAGGGCGAGAAGACCGACAAACTTCAGTAATCTTCTTCCCAAAACAAGCAGGGATGCGCTTCACTGAGCACTCAGTACGTGAGATGTAATTTTACCTTTATGTCCTTTACCTACGCTGGCATAGTCCGAGGCCACAGTACACCGCGCTCCTTGAGAAAACCCCCGGCCTCAGCCCTACTGAAGTCGAAAGTCGGTGACGGAAAGAAAA
>VYXF01007307.1:2255618-2271570 GCA_013397295.1 Polioptila caerulea
TCTGCGGGAGGACCTCTCCGGGAGCGCGGGGCGGGGCGAAGGGGGCCCTGCCCGGTTGGAGCGCCCTGACACCTCCTCCCCTTTCCATCCCCTTGAGACCGAGCGCTGCCGGAGAAGCTGCCCCGCTGGGAGCGGAAGCGCCCGGGAAAAGTACTGGCGAACGCTGAAAGACCAGGGGATGGGTGGGACGCGCCGCTTCGGGGCTGGGCCGGGGGAAGCGCCCCGGAGCGGGAAGGGGCGCGCCGCTGTTCGCCACGGGCCGGGAGCTCGGGGCCGCTGCCGCCGGGCCGTTTCCAGCCGCGGTATCGGGGCGCTTCCGCCGCCGCCCATTAGCCGCGGGGCGGCCGCAGCCCCGGCTCTTCCCGGCCCGTCTCTTCCCTGCCGGCCCGGGGAAGTTTCAGCCTCCGCGCCCCGTGTATCAGCCGAGTCCGGCGGTGGTTGGTAGGTGTTGTGCTCTCGGCAGAGGGTGGTGGGCACGGCAGTCCCCCCAAGCTACAGAATCAGAGAATATCCTGTGTTGGAAGGGACCTACAAGGTTCATCGAGTCCAACTCTTTGCCAAGCACAGAACACTCCAAGAATTCCACCATGTGCTGAGAGCGTTGTCCAAATGCTTCTTGAGCTCTGTCAGGCTTGCTGCTGTGACCGCTTCCCTGGAGAGCCTGCTCCGGTGCGCAGCCGCCCCCTGGCTGAAGAACCTTTCTCTAATACGCAGCCTAAACCTCCTCTGACACACTTCAGGCCGGTTCCTGGAGTAAGCCAATTCAGAGAGTCCCGTGGCTGAGTGTATGTGCAGTTCATGCCAGCCGCTGTGCCCCTCCACTCTTTCTTGGGAAAGAACTCCACAAGTGGTTAAAGGCAGAGGGCAGAAGCCTTCCATGGTGGCTCTGGTCTCTAACAGGAATAGCCAACCTGCCAGCCCCAGTGCTTTCCCTTTGCCACACTCTCTCCAGTAGTACCCCTGGGCTATGGGGAAAGATCATCCCTCGGGGTGAGCAGAAGGGAAGGGGGAAGCCACTCTAAAATATTGTAAACCCTTTAGAACATGGCAGCTTCGAGGGAGAGGAGGCTGGAGTGTTAGCCATACTGGTTCTCCTCTGGAGACATTTCCTGACTTGGGAGGCAAGGCCAGGCAACACCGACTCTTTCTGAATCCAAATTAAACAAGCGCTGCTGTCTTGTTTTCTATGACCAAGCTTAATCTAGCAGTGAGATCTTGGGACAAAGATTTGAGAAGCTTGAAATATGATGATTTAAAAACCGTGTGCTTGGCAATCTTTCCATGCTCCTGCTTAAAATGGTTTAAAAATCCTCAAATAACTCCCTCTTCCCCTTGTTAACTTTTATAAGTTCTCACAGCATTTAATTGATGGTTTGGGAAGCCACAAGTGCCTTTCACGTGCCTGTGAGATAAACCTGAAAGGAAAATGTGGCCACTTCTTTCTTCCAAGAAAGACTTTGCATGCACCTCTGGGAGGAACAGAAATCCCCTTTCCTGGATTTTCGTGCATGCATTTAACTTCAGTTCAGAGAGGTGTTAATCTTCCTTTTGAAACAATAATCTGACCATGCTTTTTTAGAGCTGGAAAATATTTGGGGTCCCTGCTGGCTCCGCCTCACAGCATGGTCAGGCCTCACTCCAGCCTGCAGAGGCTTAGGCTGAATTTAAATGGGATCGGTCATCCAAGGACTTTCAGATAAAAGTCTCTGTTGTTTATGGAACAAAATGCACTGTGGGAGTGATAAAAGAGGTGAATTATCCCTTCTCTCCTTTACATTTATAGTACGCAGTTAGGTTTCGGTCTCAGTTTTGTCCCTTCTTACCACACCCTTGCTAATGCCATTTTACAAATCCTCTACTTTGTGCTCTTCTGTATAGCACTGTTGAGTTGAGGATGTCCAAGGCAAGGTGGCATGAACTCTTCAAAGTTTCCAGGCTAAGTTAGACCTCCAGGAGGAACCATAAGCTGCTGAATGAGCAGTAGCTCTCAGAGCTTTCCAGGTATCTGAAAAAAATGATAAAGCACACCTAACTTCAGCAGATTAATGCTAATAGGATTTACAGAACAAGAATGTTTTAGGGAGGGATTTGGATGAATACATTGTCTTGAGGCAAAGGACTACTTTAAGGACTCTGAAGCATACTGTTGTTAAATATACTTAATTACATTAAGAAGCGATCCATTGAAGCTGGTTTTTTTTCCAAACAGAAAGACACTGTAGAAAGTGTTTGCAAGGGTGTGTATGTTGAAGGATGTTTTAACTGCCTATTTGCTGAATGGATCCTTAGGTTTCCTGCAAAAACAACCAAGTTGTTGCCCTGAGTAGTATTTCAAAACATTGAGCCTACTGAAATATTAATGTATGCCTTTTAAAATGTCATAATTAGCTGTTATCTCTGAAATAACTGTTATTAAGAAGAGCTGGCTGCTTGTGATTTGAGTGAGAATTACATTCTAAATATGAGAAGATGATAAATTTGGGGGAATATGCACAGAAGTGAAAGCAGTACATGATGTGGCAGGCACACTGTTTTGTATAAAGAAAGTAAATATGTAAAGCATGCACTTTTGCATATGCATAAGAGTGGTGCTGTCCTTAGAAAATATATACACCGGAGAGAAGGGCATAAATATTTTTCTCAGTCTAAAGCCATAACTATATACTAAAAAAAAAGAAAAAAATGTGTAAGTAATAGAATATGTATCTATGTCTTTGGAAAAGCAACAGCCTGCCTCATACTGCTGCTTCAAACAGGGCTACATGCAAACCCCAGACTCAGAGGTTGTGTGATACACCTATTTTGCGATTACATAATGGCAGTCCATTCATCTTTATGTTGATGTCTTGCACAAGAGGCTAAAAAAACAATAGCACATCTTTTGGCTTTTAGTTCTTTATATTTTTTTTTCCTTTCTTTTTTCATGACTACCCATTTTCTGTCCCCTATGTGCTGCTGCTTGTGCTTTACTACCAGCCTGGTAGAGCGATGGCTTCCTCAGGATGGGCATGTGAATGTATAGGTCTCAGCCATGCAGGTTCAAACCACACTAATATATTTACACACATTGTGGCAGGAGACAACCATCACCTCCCAGATGTGGCTCCTTCTGCCTTTTGCATAAATACCTGATCTTTTCTCCAGATGCATCAGGTTTCTTACCAGCTGCTCTATCTAGAGTATGAGCTAATACTCACTCCCATAGGGAGACATTTTTGCAGGGATGTGAGACAGAGGGACAAGTTGAAAATCTGGAAAACAACATTGCCCAGTTCAGAGGTGGACAGCAAAGGTGGTTGGTCACTCTGAGTTAGTCTATTGGGATGAAAATATCCCTAATCTAAGTTAATATAGGTTGGACTCTAAGATCTGAGAAGTCTTTCCAAAATCTAATTTATTCTATGGTTCTGTGATTAACCTCTTTCAAAAGCCACTACTCCTGATTTTTAAAACTGCCTTTTAAAGGTATCAGTAGTCTAATATACACGTGGGGTTGTTAATAATGTGTCACTAACAAATGGAAAGGTAAAAAAACCCTGGGCACTCTGTATGGAAAAAAAGGTGATTTTTAATTCTCCCTAACCTGAGAAAAAATATTCATTTTAATAATACAAACAACAGAATAACAGAGATAACAGAAAACTTCTGTCAGTGTCTTTTCTCTGAAGAAAAAATCTTGAAGGGTTTACATCACTACACGTTTAGTTTCTGCTTAAAACATGTGCTCAATTCCCATGTAGATGAAGGGGAATTACATGACCACTACCAGGGGAGAACAGATCCCAAATACTCACTTAGTTACTGCTGAGTCACATAAGTATATTTGCACTATGATTCTAATTCAGCCTGACGGTAAGGCAGCTGCTTTTCTCACTTACTGCATGGCTGCTGCATCTTCAATGACATTTATGAAAAACGTTGAGGGGAAGAACGTGTCCTTAGAGCTCACAATACATCCAAATTCTTCTATTCAATGGACCAAAGCTCCCCAAAGGTGCTGTAAAACTGCAAGCTAAATCTATCAGCAGATCACATTTAACTATGACAAATTCTGTCGTTATCTTTTGTAGACAGTTGCTGAGATTCAAAGTATTTATGTAAGGAAAACAAACCGGTGTTTTGGGCTTTGGAAATGTCAGGGCCCTTGATTCTCCTGTTTATTTAAAAGTGGAAGTGTGCTGAGGGACATCTTTTGAACTCTATTCAAAGGTTAAAACTGATCTTTCATACAGTTTTGAAATTCAAAATACTGCTGTTAAATGTTTTGACTCTGCTGTGTAATCTCCGTTTTGCACTTAAATACCAAATTCTGTCCAGAGTTGGCTGTTCTGCACAGTGCAGACACACGGGCATTGCATCTTCCAGCCATGAGATGCAGCCATTTTAAGGGAGGAGCACACCCCTCTGACCGTGCCACAGCTGTGCAACAGTTCAGAGACAATGGTGCAGATGTAGCATTCCACTGCTGTGGTAGGCTATGTCAGCAAAATGGGATTGCCCACACTGAACTTTGCTCAGGACTGCAAGCTGATACTCCCCTCTCATGGGGAAAAAATGTGTAGGAAGAGGCAACAGAAAAGAAACAGAGGAGGTTATCTTACCTGGAGATCCAGTAGGCTGCAGGACCATTTAATGAATTGTATAAGGCCAGGTACCAGTGCTTTGTTTGCTTGGGAGGAGCATTTTCCCAGTGTATGTAGTTGTTTACTGATGCAGGGAAGCTCATCCCATGGGCCCTCAATGGGCCAAGTTCCATGGCAGCTTCTTAGAGGACCCACAGCCACAACCTTGCAGCATTTGTGTGCCTGGATGGGATTTCTTCTCTGGCCCATCCCAGCTTGGTACAGCAGCCGTGGTCTGAAAAAATGGCAAAGTGATGCGCTGCTGATCCACAGATACATTACCATGTCACCCCAAGAGCCTGGGCAAATGGAGCAGAGGGATGGTGGGACTGAGCTGGGCCAGGAAGTTGAAAAAGCAGCTGCAGGTTGTGAGTGAAGGCAGCGCTACAGTCCTCTGACATCATGCTGACTGGGGTTTAGGTTCCTGCTTGGCTCTCTACTATTTGTCTGCAGCCTTAATAATCAGCTTCATATCAAAGAGCTGACTTCACCCTTTAGAGGTCTGACTGGTGTCAGTTTCACAAACTGACAATGCTGTAGTTAACTGCAGAGAAGGAAACAAATGCTCCTCATTAGCCTTCCCAATTATTTTCTAATAGCTGGTGACTAATCATAGGCCCTGCCTTTGAAAACTGTTTTGACGATTATTTTAACTGTTATACAAAATGTATTGTATCTCTCAGAGCACTGATCCCATAAGATTATGCAAAAAGTGCAACCTTCAAAACAATGTTTTCATCCTTCATGACTGCCAGGGAAAATCTGAAAGCCTGCTCTCTGTGAACTTAGAAACCTGTAGATAAAAGAAAAATCAATGTGCTTTTAAATCAGGATTTTACATTAGTTCCATGATTGGTGTCATGATTGAATTTTTGAATGTTTGAGGTTGACGATTCTGAATTAGGTCAGACAGCGTAAGTCATTTTCTGCTATTATATGCTGGCATGAATTTTACCTTCATGCAACATTTCCTATTTGAATGGGTAATGCAGACTCTTACCAATCAGTGCAAAAGGTTTTAGTCTACAGTCTAGACAGATGTACAATCCATGCAGATCAAACATCATCTACAATGGTCATAGTCTAATCTGATTTTTTCTGGTTCAGAAAATACAGAAGTGTAGTCTGTATTTTACTTTTCAATCCAGAATTAAAAGACAAGACCTTAAGTAGTGTGATCACTAGATGATTTTCCCTGAATCTACACAATCTACAATAATAGAAGGCAAAAAACAATGGGCACACAACAACAAACCAAGACTCCACCTGCCTCTGATGAAAAATTTAAATTCGAGATATTTTGTGTGGTCAGTTTTTAAAGTTCCTTCCTAAAGTTACTGAGCTTATGGTCTCTACACTTAAATTAAATCATCCTCATTTTCTAATGGGAAATAGGTTAAAAATACCTAAATAGGTGTGACTTTAAAATCAGAATTTGGGTATACAAGATGATGGAACACTGTTTCCAGTGGAACTGGTACATAGTTATTGCAAAATTTGGTGTACTCTGGTATTTTGCTGCCACTCAGCAAATAACCTCAGTCATCGCTGTGGAATTAATTGAATAGTACATCAGTACAATCAATTGCTGTTCAATCTAATTAAAATTAGAATTAGCTGGAAGAAAAATAGTGTGAAGAACTAATATGGTTGAAAGTGAAATTTTCCTGACTCCATCAGTCATAATTGAAATTGCTGAATGATTATACATAATAGAAAAACTGAATACCAGACAGCATTATAAAAATCAGTGGTCAAATACAAATATTACATTAAAAAATTGGGAAACACTGAATTCTTAAATCAGAGATGGAGAAAATTTTTAACTATACAAAATCATAACTACAGGCTGTTAACTGAAATAAAGTAAAATTTATTTTAAATATTGATTGTATCATGATTAATTTGTTTAAGGAACAAACTTTTTAGTAATGACAAAGGAGCTATGCAAAAATAATCAGGTTTCAAAATACAGTTAGTGATGTCTTGGTTTTGGGCGAAGCTTTTTAAAGCAATCCCTTTTTAAGCTGCTATTGCAAAGACAGCAACATGGCAATAGCAACTGAGCATATGTAAACTCGGATTTGCATCACTACCATTCTTTTACCTGACCTCTATTACATACAAGAATTGTCTAGAGACAGGAAAAATATTTCAGAAGTCAGTGTTCCTAGTCTTTGTTTTTCAACTGTCACTGTCACCCAAGTGCTGTATAGCTTTGGTTTAGTCAGGAAAGCTTTAATAGCTTAGTATTCCTGGGTTTTATACAATTATAGTAATAGTTCACTGGGATGATGGAGGGATAATTTGTAGATGTAAAGCACAGAGGGCATCCTATACTATAAGTGATGTATTTTACCATTACGACTTGCAGCAGCAAAGTCAGTCTTGATTTACTTGACAAATCCGGTACCCAACTGAAATATATCAGGTGCTGTTTTTTCTTCAACAAATTTTGGGTGGATTGGTTATGTTTGTAGTTTTGACACTCATTAGCCAAACACCTTTGTCATGCTAACCTAAGTCACTACATGTTTGTCTGTAGTCTGTGAACATACATGAACATATGCATCAGAGCACTCTGGATAAACACTTGAGTCAGTGCCATCTGCCAAATACAGAACCAATTTCTACGCAGCAAGAAGTAGTCTATTCCAGTTCAAAGGTCTGCATGGTTCCTCAAATCCCAATTTAAAATATTGCCGCTCTTTCAATGCCAAACTTCTGAGTGGAGATTGCTTGCCATAGCTGTGAATGCACGCCAGGCAGGAGGTACAGCACTGTTCAGCTGCCATAGAAAAAGTAGCAGTCAATGAGTTATTTGACCCAATACTAACAATCCTGTCTGTTCTAGGTTTGAAATCACCTACGCTTTGACTTTCTGTAGAGCTCAACACTGCAGTGACCTGTTCTCATGAGATTTAAAATTTGATGGCTGAGGTCCGTAGCTGACAGGGCAAATTGTGTAGGCAAACTTAATCACAGCTCATTTACTTTGTATTGATACTGGTAGGTCATGGTAGTCCTTTTGCACTCAGGCAAAGACTATTTCCTCTGCCCTCACCCCAAAGAACAGTTTAATTTACCTTAGGAGTTTCCCAGCAGACCACAGGGAACCCTTCAGAGGGCCAGAGCTTGAAGTTGGTTGCCTTTGCAGCCCCCCTTAAGGGCCCCTGCCAGCAGAGCTGTAGCTGGCATGCCTCCCCTTGCCAGCTGCTTCAGAGCTCCTGTGAAAGCCTTGGGAGGGAGAAAAGCTCTTCACCGTGGGAGTGTGGGTGGGAAAATGATAACGGGGAGTGGTTGCATTCTCCTCATTCCTGTCCCAAACTCCTAGTCATTGGGCCCTCTCCACTGAAATACCCCCAGGGAGGGGAATTCCTGGGAAGTATCCAATCTAAAGGGAATGAAATATGTCTCTATGTTGACATGCTGTTGTTCACGTTGATCTAAAGATGTTACGAATGCTGTTTTGTGTTGGTCCCCACACTGCCTGTTCAACACATCGCCTCACAATGTCATGTATTTTAATTGTATCTTCCCCTAGCAGGTGCCTAACGCTGCACTGCCTTGTGCTTTGGTGTCAGTAACTTTGAAATTGTTTACGGAAAAGCTCATGGCTCCCACTGATTTCATCTGCTCTTGCAATTTCACTATGAGTCATCCAATATGGTGTGTACTTTGTTTTACTTACAGACCAAACTGCCTGAATTGCATCTTTAGTTAAGTTGTCTCAGCTTCCTTCAGGCAGAAAAGCACAAGCAAATAAGAAGTTTCTTGCTCTCAGAGCTGTGGAAGCACACTTGAAAATGTTTTTACTTCTAACCTCTTTTTTACTAGGAGGTAAATAAAAGCAAGCCCACCATTGCATTTTTGATAGTTCTTGTTCTAGGTCACAAGTTATATGTACCAGAAACTGGTAGTTCTGCGTATTTTCTACCTCTGAAACTTTCACATATCTCCATGTGGATGCCCAAAAATTGAATTTCCCACTCTTAGGAAAGTAGCAATGTTTTAACCCCTCACAGGTGTTATAACACAAGCTTGATGAGTGTTCTTAAAGCACTCTGAGAACCCCAAAGGTGCTCAATAATAGGCTGCTTAATAGGGAGTTGCCTTAAGAGGATGAAGTTTCAGGGGGCTTGCTAGAGTCTGGAGCTTGATGCTCAGGGAAGTTTGCAGTGCTTGACTCCCTGAGCTGTGAGGATGGGGAGGGAGTGGTGTGGTGAGAGAGCCTAGAATATCTGAGGCCCTGTGAGATGAAGAGGAAGGGTCTCAATGTCCCAGGCACATGGTAGGATTCTTGTGGTGTCCTGCAGAGTGCCAGGTTGGACTCAATGATCCTGACGAGTCCCTTCCAACTCAGTTTATTCTATGATTCTATGATTCTATGAATAGTAATCCTGTGGTTTTTTAAGTGCTTCTGAATAGAATCAACAGTAGATCTACTTTACACTGCATTCAGAGTGGTTTTCTACACTGCTTTATTTATCTATCTTTGTAATGGGGGTGGTCACTATAGCAGTGCAGCATCTACTCATTTGTATTTCAGCCTTAGATGAGACTTGATCTTATAAGGGCAGTTGGGAAGAAGCAGCAGTCCACAGAGGAGCCTGGAAGGACTGCAGAGGGACTCTGTTGAGATGGATACAACTGCCCAGTCCCCTTTTAGCCCAGAGAAATGCTGCCTCTAGAAGTCAATCTCACCCTCTTCCTCCAAAGCTGAGCAGCAATTGCTGTGAAAATCCTTAAGCTGTACTTGCAAGGAGAGTGTTTTTACTATGATTTGTTGAAGCCAGGAGGTCACTGAGTGTGCACAGCCCTCTCTGAGCAGGGATGCTGTTAACAAGCAACATCAGTGTTGAATTTAAGAATAACACATTCAGGTGCAATGGCTAGGCTAAGGAAACGTAACATTATTTTTCCCGCAATTTGGCTAAAAGTGTCATAATTATGTCCATTACTTTATCAGAGTTGTTACCTTTGCAGTTGTAAACAAGAAAGGCTCACCAATTTTCCACTCAATGGAAAAGTACTGTATGCTTTGGTAGCAATACACCAGAGACAGCATATAATGGAAATGTTGTCATGGAGTGCCAGCTCAAAAATAGAGGGAAATGGCTGAAGAATTAACTCTCAAAAGATATTTTGCTTTCCTCCTTTTCTTTCACCTTTTTTTTCCCTTTTTTCCTTTTAATTTCTTGTTTGTCTCCTTTATCTTTAATAGTATGCATATTATAAAGGGTTTCAGTCTCAAATAGGCCTGTATATCTTTTTTGCTATAATGTAAAATTAAGACATATAGCAAATCTGCTTTCCAGTTTTCATTTCTCAGGTACTTCCTGCTTATATTTCAATCAATGTAGCATTCTACATAAGCAGAATAAAGCAGCTTGAGGAACATATCTACTAGTTATTTTTTCTCAGTTAGATGAATGCGGTACTGGTTTTATGTATCTTTAGGTCAAATTGTGGTCTACTTATGGGCCCTCGTCTGGCAATTCCTCGCCTTCTAAAAGGCAGGGTGGGCAGAAGGGTCTTGGTAAGCTTGATCTCTGCTGCCTACATACATCAGCTGAGCTAGTGCCAAGGATGAAGCAACCTGTCGCATTTAGAACTGTGTTTTGGTCACAGTTCTTTGCCTGCAGCAGTGCAGAAGTGTGTGGGTTTGACCGGTGTCATCTAAGAACTCCTTAAATCAGATTAATTATTTGCTGACCAACAACAATTGATTATCTGAGACAAAGGTTAAAATTACCCTAGACATTTGTGGTGTCTCTAAGGCTAATTCCTAGATTAAATCATAAATGTTTATGCTCTGAGAGAAAACATTTATTCAAGGCTAGGAGAGCATGTATCTAATACCAACATATCCCGAGGAGCCACCATTTGAGCTGTATGTGACTGTTTGTGTAGGTACCTATTCTTATATTACTTAATCTTTTTCTAATTACTTTTTACTGATCTAATTTCTCAGATCTTTGCTAATATTTTCACCAGCAGAAGTTGTCACTATGATCAAGCTAAGCCTAAACCCAGAACTCGGCAGTGTGTTCCTTGTAGAGCATACATGGAGCCTGTGGATGCAGGCCCCAAAGTGTTCAGCTAAGGACAAAGAAAAGAGGCAACATGTGCCTCTCCTTCTTTCCCAGTCCTGCATCCTGCTTGTACCAGCTCTGGCCCTGACTGACCCTCCCTTTGACTCACTAGGGTGGCATAAAGCTATGTAGGATTTGCTGTTGTTTGTTTTCTTCCAGGCTGTTGAACTGGGGTGACTCAAGTACAAAGCCAACACATGAGTGCTGTTGTCACTGTGAGATACAGAGACCTGGCAGGGGTGTGAGAGATGGGTGGGACCTCCATTTTTGGGGTCACAAAGTGGTTATGTGTCTCCCTGGGACTTGTGATATGAAATCCTTGGTGGAAAGGGTTCAGAATATGAACATTCTCAGCCAGCACCTTCTGTGGGAAGCAACCCGGCACCAAGAAATATGGTACATGAGCAACTCTTAGAAATCCCACCCCTGTTCCTCAGGATGAAGGGATCCTGAACTTGCTTTGCTGACTAGGAGATAGAGATCTCTGGATTTTAATGACTCCCTCTTTTCCATGTAAGTACCTGACATGTTACGCAGTGACACTACACACCCCTTCTGCCCCTTGAATTTGCCTTTACCTTCAAAAACAAAGGTGGAGCATATTCATAGCCAAAGCTGCTCCATAACCACTGCTGCCTGCTGTGGTGGATCCATCCAATGGTTGTGTGCCAAGCCTACTGTGACAGGCCCTTAAGGCTAGTAAGTGATGTATTTTTGGGTTGCAATCACACCCAGACATGACAAGAGTATCAGGGATGGTTTCAGACACGTGCAGGTGCAGAGCTGGCAGCATTTAGAGACTTATGAAATCAAACAGGAAGGTACGGATTTGCTATGTTGAGTACAGGAATCTTAATAATACATAAGCCCTATTTTAGTCACTGAAACCTTTCATTGGGTCGAGCCCTAAGCATCTCATTAAGTTGCAGTCATACAATCAGGAAGCTGGAGCAATGTCATGTAGAGCCTCTGCCCCCACATTGTCTCTCCTGAACAACTACAGGAGTGCAATGAGCCTTCTTTAGCCACCTAAAACTACTCCTGCAAGCTATTTCAGGGCTACTCAAAAAGTATTTGTTCATGATTTGTAAGTGATTGAAGAATCAGCCTTCTAATTCTCCCTAATTTTCTTGAACATTCATTTACTGTTAGAGCAGGTGTTTAATTTCTTCAGATTAAATTGATAGATGTATTTAGACAAGAAAAAAAAATCTACTACAAGTGCTTTAGTTTACAGATTTTTATGTATTCAGGGCAAATCCTTTGTGTACATTAGGTGGAAGTAGATTTGATGAAGAAATAAAAGTCTCCAAGTCTTAGGAAATAGCATTTTTTTATTAAAAATTGCAAACAACAAACATCTGCAGAGAGGAAGATGGAATCTATATTGGGAAATTAGTGGAAGACTGCAGTCAAGGAAGAGAGAGGCTGGGTGTAGGATTAGTAAATTAATTCCTCTAACTTCTCTCCCACAAATAAATCGGTGGAACATGGTTGACCCTCTTTCTGGTTGGGACAGACAGCAGGCACCTGTCTATCCCCTCCACCCAGTTTCTTTTGCTCCCAGTTACACCCCTGCCCCCCAGAGAGCAGAAGCCCTGGCTCATCCTGCCCTGCTGCTGCTGCCAGCCCAGGCAGAGACAGATACAGGAGCATCACATCCACTTTCAGCTCCCAGATTGAACTGCATCTTCTAAATGTACGTGTTTGCTGTTATTGCTGCAAGCTCTTCCCAGCCTTCATTTTTCAAGGAAGTAGATATATTCTGATCCAAATGATTTGGTGTATTTAATAGCACTTCCATTCATTTTCTGCTTGCTAAATGAACAGTGTAATCAGTATGTCCAATACAGGAAAGTGTTCAAGGGAGATGTTCACACTAGAACGACATAAAAGAAATGGTATGTATGCAAGAAGTAATTTACATGGGCATATTTTTAGGTTATTTTGTCTCCTGTTACAAATGATAAAGTTATGCTATTTAGACTAATTGAGTATGATCACTGGTTTTTTCATTTTCATGAAGTCTGAGACAATAAAATATACCTTCTATAAAATAAAACCATGTACAGCAGACACATCTCATGCATCTCAGGCGAGAAAAGAGAGAAGGCATTTCTACATTGAGTACGTATACTGGACTCCTGCATCTCTTATTCATACATAGGAAAATTTTGCCTCAGGTTAAAGTGCTCACTAATTCATACTTTAGGCTGATGAACCAGGTCTAAAATGTTAAACCTATCAATTGGAATAAACATGGTTATGTTGAAAACCTAGGTCAGAGCATCACCTGGACTAGAGCTGGTGTTGTGCCATTGCAATGCTATAGAAGTGAGAATACAAACATGGGTCATGTTCTCTGGATAACTTTAAATTACAGCCTTGCTCAAAGCAATAGTCTTTTCTTCATGATTTCCTGTAAAATATCATCTATATCTATAGCTGTGTGGGAGCAATAACAATACAATCACTAGTGCAGCACAAATTAACAGCTGTCTCAAAAGAAAATCTTCTTGGAGAGGAAAAAATAGATCAATAGGCAAAGTCCACTGCATTTGCACAGGGCCAGAATGCTTGGGCTGCACATGCAGCTGGAGAGTTGTAATCCAAATCCTTTCTGCACGTGACTGGAGTGTGCTCAGGGCTGCTTTGCCAGTCCCTTAAGTGTAGTCTTTCCCAGAGAAGGAGTGAGCAATGGGCTGCCGGACTCGTTGCAGCCAGAGTGCGAACAGGTTTCTTCAGGCGCCGAGCCCAGCTGTCCGTGGGCGAGCAGGCGTCCTGGCACCAGGACTGCTGGAGACAGGCTGCCAGAGCACACGGCCTGGAGGTGGAGGCCAAGCTGCTGGGGAGCCGTGAGGGCCCAGGCGTATTGACTTTACCTCGGAAGAAGCATTTTATCAAAGCTGATTCTGGTGAAACTCTAGGTGTCCCTTTGTTAAGCAGAACAGTAGCACAGCCAGACAGTGCAGCTGAAAAGGTGTCCTCAAGGAACAGCAGTGCAAGCTGGAGGATCAGTGAGTGGCTTCAGCTTTCCCTCTGTACCATAGGTGAAGCCAGGGTGACTGCAAAGACAGCCCTGGTTGACCTTGACTGCAGTCTGTCGTCTGGCTCGGTCTGGGTGGTGTGATTAATGCAAGTCACAGTGTGGTCAACCCTGCCTTGCCTACAGCTAAATCGCACACTGCTTGTGAGGGACACAGTACTAAGTCCCTCTGAAATCTGCCTTTCCCCAGCACACTGAGCTTTCTGTGCAGAGGTCCCTGGCCTTGCTCCCATCTCCAAATTCCCCTCTACAACTGAGCAGAGCATTTGGGGAAAACCCTTCTGTCTGTGTCTGTGTGTGTAGGAATGGGCGTTCAGGGCTCCTGCACATCCGCCCACCACAGCAGCGCTCCCACACACAGCTCGATACTCACAGTACAGATGGAGTTTGAAAACACACAGGTAAAACGACCAAAATAAACCATCCTCTCTAGTACTGATATATCTCTTCAGCTTAGTCTAAACCACTCAGCCAAACCACAATATTTTGAGAAAGAGAGCAAATGTAAGTACTTGTGTCCTTATAGCCAGTAAAACAAAGTAAGTGCAGCAGACAGCCAGTTGTAATGGACAAACAGTCCTTTGGGGAAGACTTCCCAAGCCAATCATTAAATTCAACACATTTTTCCCTGCTCACTCAGGGCTTCTAAAGAAAGGATTGAGCTCAGGGAATGACAGAAGAACTAAGGAAATTAGATTAAAAAGCTACTGAAATTGAATTTCCTCACTGAGTAATTCTTCCATAAGCTGCATAAACTTTTCTTACCTAGAAAAATACTCTGGGGTGCACAAGTTTTTACATTACCAGTGTGACTCTGGTGATAACCTTTGTCTATACTGTGACCCCAAGAATCTCAGAAAATAGATGGTACATTTGCATATCATCTTTAGCTAGGCAACACTTGAGAACCATTAAATCCTTCCAAATGTTTGCAGATACCAGAGTCTTCAAAAACCCCAAACAAAACCCCCCAAATCCAAACTCCATCCTCCCCACTCCCCCTCCAGTTCTGGCTGCAAGTATTCCAAATATATAAAGAAAAAAAATCTCAGGACTTTTTTGGTGACTTGACTATAAACATCTATCCCTCTTTCCTTATCACTGCCTAATGGGTTCTGCCTGAACAGGCTGCATATAAACAGTAAAGAAAATAATGAGGTAATGAGAAAAGTGTTTAGGGCACCTAGGCTGTAAAGCATCAACCTAAATATCAGCTATAGTGGCATTATGTAGTAGTTTCAACATATACAGTTTTATTCATTGCTGGAATATCCCATGAGGCAGGTATACTTTATATACAGCTACATTTAGGGCAAAAAAATTACAGCATGCAGCTGTTAGGAGACTTGCCTTTGATCAAAAATGAATTCATTATCAGAGATGAAATTCAACACAAAGCTCCTCATTCCACTGCTCCTACCCACTGTCTCAACAAGAAAATACAAATAATTTTATATTCATAAAATAAGAATCGAAATTATTTTGCTTCAAGTGCTTTTGATGTCTCAAAAGTATTGAAAAAAAAAATCCAGTCCTCAATTTCTTACTTTACCCATAATCCAAATGAATAAAAATACCCATCCTTTAATTGTTAACCTTGCACATTTGTTATGCAGCAGTGTAGGGATTAATAGCGTCAGGTCTTGACAGGTTGAGATGGGTAAATTCTTACCTTCTTGGTCTGTCAGAGCTGGCCTTTGGAGAGCTGGTTTTCAACCTCACTTTCCTCTGCTAAATGAACAACTCAGATCAGATGGATTGCCTTGAAAGAAATTAATTTATTTTTTCACTGTGAGACTCATATATTTACTTTCCATTCTTGAAAAAAAACCCTCTAAGTAAAAGCAAAAATCAAAATAACAGAACACAAGCTGTGATTTATTCAGTCCAGCATCAGAGAATCAGTTCTCCAGTCAGAAGTGGAGAATTTAGAAACAAATTTGTCCATTTCATTCAAAGACAAGACCATGAATCAGTACTTGTTTACATACAATCTGTCTTGCTATACTTTGTGTAGAGGAAGTGCTTTCACCACACATTGCTCCACCTGACCTGTTCTTCTTTAGGTTTCATGTAGAAATGTCCTTGACAACAGCAATAAGTGGAACTAAACATAGTTTTGTAGTATTTAAATTGTTTCATTAAGAGTGTCAATTAAAAAAAAAAAAAAAAGATATTTTAAAGTTAAC